>JASGXE010008867.1:0-16349 GCA_030068105.1 Sinentomon sp. SZTP_YWyxl
TGCATGCATCAGACTTCAAAATACTCTTCGGAACAATGAAACTCGAGGCCAAGTCAAGGTGATATTCCTTTTGCCAAATGCGATGCCTTGCCCAAAGCTCTTGTTTACGTAAACGATTTCTGAAATTATCGATTATGAAAGATAGTAAAGTTAATTCCGACGAGGGAGACGTCATCGGGAGCGTGTCGTTCAACAGGAAAAAACGAGCTGAAAGTTGCGAAATAAATAATGGTTTAATTATGAGAATGGAATCGGCTGGAGAACAATGGGCGAAAAGGTCATTAAAGCTCAAAACAAAGAACGTAACTTTCGCGATTACTGCCGAAGTAGGACAGACAAAGAGCGAAAAATAAAAGAAAGTTAGAAAATTCCTCCGTATAAAAGGAGAGTGCGAAATAGCTCACCAAATTCCTTGACGCTTCCGGCGCGTCTGCCGTCCATCTTCAGTCGAAACAAACTTGAAGAAACAGATGGAAACAAAATGTTGAAAAAAAAACACCGTCCGCATGCAGTTGTCGCCTGATGGTTGCCATTTGGGCATTTAGATTTTTCATGACCTGCATTTAGATTTTTCATGACCATTTTTCATTTAGATTTTTCATGACCTGCAGCATTGGATATTCGTCATTCGGCATCACCAATGGCGATCCCAGAGGAGGCTCGGGGGCTTTTGAGGCCCCAAAAACACACATTTTCTGTTATTTTACAAAAGCACAACCCTTGGAGTCCATGCATATTCAATATCATGCATCCATTTTTTTACCTCCGAAGGGTTTGAGCCCCCGTAAATACAATCTTGAGTTCGCTGTTGGGCATCACCATCGAATTCCAGCGGACGCAAGTCTCACTCGGGTTTCCCAGTTTGGCTGCCAGACACTTGATTATATCCTGTGTACAACTATAGCAGCGTCCCTTTTAGGTTACAACCTGTTAGGTTACGACAACACTTGATTACAACCTGTGTGCAACTCTTCAGGGTCATTTTTTACAAACGTTGGCATTTCAGGCCCTGGGGTTGGCGGCTAATTTTGTTGGTTTTGTGTCAGTTAGTTTTTTTAATCAAATGCCTTTGTTTAAAAATGCTGAATAGTTGACAGTAACGGTTTTTTGTCTGCCTGATATTCTGTATTCATGGGGTAACAATTGATGAGGAACTATCTAACAAACAACGTAGGTAGGTATGTTGACAACCAACAAAGTGCAAACTTTTTGCATTTCGAGTGTGAAGTTGCATCCCTGCAATTTATCACTATCAGCGGCCCTCCTTGGCAATCATTGCTAAACAGAAGCGAAGGGGAAGCTTCAGTTTGGCAATACCAACAAACAAAACACTGTCATGACTCTGGTGCACTTGTCAATAGATCGTGTGCGGAAGTAATCACGGATGTTGCGGCATGTCATATTTGCAGCTGATTTCACGGATGGATAGGAAACTGCAGTGCCTTTTTACTTGCCAGGAATTGTCATTGCATACTTCTGCCAGGAAAACCTGGGTAACACAAAGGGAAGTCTTTTGCCTGGCCAATTCGAACTGCTCAATGGCAAAATTCTTTAAAGCAATGCGGAATGTGAACCCATTTCCTTTCGAAGCACTTCCTGAGAACACACTCAAGCATTCTTGTAGCCAAAATGGTGGTTTGCAACAATGAAAACTACACATTATGTGGACAAGTTTATTGAGCTGCACAGAAGCAGATATTTCGCAGAAATTTGAATATAAATCGGTCAACTATTGTCGTTCTCATGCTACGCTGGGCTGGGACTGGCCCCTGGAAAAAAAGGTGATGGGAATTGACGCCGAAAGCTACCAGCAAACGCTCTCTGACAATAATTTACAGATCTCGTCGTGTGACCATAAGGGTTCCATCTGCTTTTGGTGGTTTGTTCGTTGTTGATGAAAAATCGTTGAAAGCTACAAACATGAGAGCCAACATTGCAGAGATAAAAAGTTTCTCAGCAATTATATTGCTTTCGGACTTAAAACGCTTTTATCAAAGTTTTGTGCTGAAGGTTTCCGATGGTTTAGGCCTCCTGTGTGTGTGAGTGGTGGATATAATTGGGCCTGTTAGTCCAGATATCTGGGCCGAGTATTTGAGAGAAATGCAGCTTTGGCGGCTGATGACAGCAAGGTGACTGATCTTGTGGCCAACAAAGCACAGGTCTGCCCATCTATGGAAGTATTTCCATTGAAACTAATGATGATCTTGGCTTGGGTTGGCCACAACCACGAATTGCATTATTGTTCCAAGAGATCCGAACTCATAACAAGGCTGCACGGCATCATCACGCCACATGACTTTAACACTTTTTGGTCCAGTGCCACGTGCCTCTCATAGATATCTCTAGTCGGCACTGTTCAAACCAAGTTTGAGCACAAGAGAAAATCTCACCCTTGAACCCTTGGATCACATTTTGACGTTCAGAAACGCAGGTGGCTTGAAGTTCAGCCCAAACTTTCAAAGGCTGTGGTACTTCTGGATCTTTTTCGGTCTTTTTTCAACGTACCTATACCTGTACCGAAAAGTAATTTAGTCAATTACGGTTCACATTCTTTCTCATATTTCCCCCTAATTTCAAAATTCTTCAAATTTTTTTCGCAAAAGGAGCCAGAAATATTTTATTTCGTTTTTGAAAACACGTTCATTATTTTAAATTAGGCTCGTGCTTTTGATTTTGGCGTGCGGCGTGGGTGCTACTGCTGCGGGTGTCTTCTATTTTTGCCTAATGAAGGCTTGCCGCTGAATTGCGTAAACGTTAGGGCATTCTCCCACGCAAAATCTGAAAATCCGCGAAGCCATGTCATGCTGTATGTGACATAATTTCAGACAATTTCACTTTTCACGGCTTCACTTTTTTTAAGCGCGGCACTCAACCGATGTTATAACGGCTGCCTGTCTTTTATTTGCTCTAGCGGCCGGTGTCCTTTAATTCCTAATTTTGTCACATTGCACCGTTTTACCCTTTTGTTACAAAAATAACCAGGTTTCGAAACTGCCTCCAATTTTGCGTATGTATTCGTTATATTTTGATGCTCTTTTTTCATTGAGCATGGGCGTAAATTCTTCAGGTCCAGGAAGTGTCACGTATCGCCAGATTCATGAAGTGTCATCAGGAATCTAAGCTCCCGGTAAAAGAGTGCTCCCTCGCAAATCATCAAAAGTGTAAAGTGGCACATTTTTGATGAGGTGTTAAGTGACCATTTTTACTTTCTTCGACTTTGATTGAAGCAGGAAACACCATGATGATCTCTCATCCTGATAAGTCCTTTCGTGAGAAACTCCTGATTAAGATTTCTCATTCATTTTCAAGGGCGACAGGAAAAAATAAGTGACAACTTACATGTTTTAGACACAAAAAGAGCATCAAAGGTGGTGTTGTCTGCCATTATTGATTGCCACAGTTGTCCGATTTTCTGCAATTGTATGATTAAAAGCATGTAGGCCTACTCGCCGAGTTGAGCTAAACCTTTGCTTACTCTCACTCGATCCCATTTTGATAAATATATCGATTTATCCCCTTTTAAGGATAATCATTGCTTGCCCCCTGCAGCCCATATGTCCGTCACCAATTTCAACTCATCTCTACGCCCTTGCTCATAATCATTCCTCAGTGCGAATTTGCACACAGAGAAAATTTCACGCCTTCCGACAAGTGGTGTATTGCCTTTTCAACAAGCAGAAGTCTGGGTCATTTTCCATTTTTCCAAACAAGAGCCCCGTTCGAAGTCCCGAATGAAATTCTTTCGAAACGACAGCAAACGCGCACAATCGCGTGCAGTGAAAATTTCAGAGAATTTCCCAATTCTTCGTAATTGGGAAACCCGATATGGGGCTCGTGGAATTCCCTGCCCCGGAAAACATCCCATGTATCTATATATGAATTCTAAGAAACGGTACCTACTATGGTTGCACTTTTCGTTACTGTTGCTGACTGAAGCAGCGTAGCATCTGGGTAGAGCCTGTAAAAGCCTGTGATACAGAGTTCGAAAGGGAATGGTGAGTAGACTGGAAATTCCGCATGCCACAAAGCAGGTAAAGCGAAGTAGTACTCGGTCATGCAGAAAAACGTCAAATGAGGACAGAAGGAATTTGTTTGCAATCGAAAACGACAAAACAGCTTACATGTCGCGGAAATCAACGTGCTTTCTGGTCGGAAAGTATCAACCACATCGGGACTTGTCCAACAACTAAAGTGGGAAGGGTACCTTCGCGAAACTGCGTCCACGGGCCCATGGCTTCGGTCACTGGGTTGCGTAGAACGGACTGAGGCAGAGTTTTGGAGGGAGTTTTGACTTTCATGGAGGGAGGTACAGGTCGACCAAACCTAAACTAACCCGTGGAAACGAAAAAAAAATTGGATTCGAAAACCGAAAAATTCCACCTCAGTTCGTTCTATCCCTGTCACGGACTCTGGCCAACACCGTGTGCTGACAACAGAGATATGACGTCATGATTTCTGTTTTTTGTTTTGTTTTTCGGGTGCATTGCAGTTGTTGCACCCGCAAAATAAATTGTTGAGGCGCTTCATTGCACCCAGGCATTAATTGGAGCGGAACAACTCCTATTTGTTTATTCCCGATTGAGATAATATTTGAGTTGAAAGATTTTTTTACTTCCGGCCCGATGTTACAAGATTTGACGAGGTAGTTCCACCCAGTTCAACAGTGACCAATGAGCGATCGATAGGGCCTATTCGAAAAGTAGGGCTGTGTTCGATTTTAATTGCTGGCATTTTTTGTTAAAAACTGCCATAAACTTTACGAAAATTCCTCGGTATAAATATAAGGCAAGGATCGGGGCATAAATAGCTGTCCCAGAAGCCAACTGCAAGCAAGTTCTTCACCTGTTTCAATTTGAAATATTGGAACGGATTTCCATCATGCAAGCATGCGCACTCCCGAGCTTATTGTTGCATTCTTGTTTGACAAAGTGAATATGTTTCAAAAAGGCGGTTGTTCATCTGTAGTGAAATTGCGCATAAGTTGTGTTCTTCATTATCACGCCAAAAATGAAAAACGAAGCTGAAGGTGCCTTTTTTCATGAAAAGACGGCAAATCGGATCAGAGTCACCGTGCGTGTGCGCGGTTGCTTTTGAAAAAATTCCTCACACATCCATTCAGGGCAGAATTGTGAACGAAAGTGAAGCGTGGTTTTGCGGCGTGTTGCTGCAGAATGTCATTTTTGTGGACATTTTTGATGGATTGATTCGTCGGAGTTGGACGGCTCCCCTATCTGAGTGCCTATTCGATTCGCTGAAAGTAAACTTTAGTCTTCTTAATAACATGAAATTTGAAAGGGTTTCTGCAGCGCTGATGAATTATGCGGGGTGGAGTCTGACCAAACTCCTGCCTGGGTTTTTGAATCATGTGGAAGTGTGTAGCCTACGGATTACGTAGGGGTTCTTTCAGTACACCATGTGGACCGTGAATAATTTGCAGCACCTACATTTGCCTTTCCATTGTGTTGCGACGAAATAATACGCTGATTTCCGAGGAGCAATGTAGGTTTCCTGGAAGTTTTTTCCTCTGCGCGAAGCTACACTATGCCGACCTAAACCTATTTATAAGGGTATCGCGTAAATTTTCCCTTCATTCTACAAGCTGAACCTGCACTGAAACACAGTCACGCGAATTTCAAGCGAAATATTGGCATTGCAGCGGTGTTGTGCACACTGTTTTGGTCCTGTTACTTGCCCCGTTGCACGCAACAGCTCCAACAATCAAACTGTATATAAACGCCTATCAAGTACGAGTCCGAGTATGTACATTCGCCCGGCAAACCTATCGGAACTGCGCTGGCGATCAGGACAGCGCTGTGTGCCATACTTTTGCGACCCTTAATACGCCAGGGAAGGAACACGGCGACAGTCTTATCTGCGTTCTATCGGCTGCTTGCGGTTACAAAATGTACCTACTCGTTCTGCTGGGAGGATCGTTTTTCAGCATGAAATACTTACTTGGTCGCTGACGACTGACTGAAATTATTGCGCTAGCCTTGGAAAAGCAATTGCAGGCGAAAAAGCAAATTCCCGGTGGGATACAAGCCGGAATTTAATTCTTGTCATCGGCTTGTGCAGGGTATCTGATAAATAGATACATGGAAAATGTCGTTTGCGTTGATTTAAGCACCACAAGGTTCTTGCAAATCTCGCTCAAAACTGACGAAACGAGAAGACATTTCCTGATGCGATCAAGCATCATGTTTGTGTCGGCCGATACAGTTGATCGTGCTCTGATTGCGAATCAGACCAGGTGGTCTGCTCTAGCCTTGGCGAATAACATCCACGGTTACGATATTTTAAATTGCGAGTCCTGAATTGGGAAAATTAGTTGACGTGTTTGCTCTCCGAAAAAATGCAATGAGTGATGGCGCAAAATTAGGTTCTGTCTAAAATTGAAATGTGGTTAAAAATTCCACAATCATTATGAAATTGCTGTCTTTACACATAAATCATCAACGTACACCAATACATTCGTACATCCGGCCACCGCCGGCTCAGTAAAATTCTCAGGTGTTGGACATTTAAACATTTTTCACATTTGTTCTGAGCTACCCCCATGCAGAGCTCTGGACATTGATTGACAAATGGAATAAAAACAGTGGTTTAATTTCAGTTCTCCGCAGAGGGGGGCATTTTTTATGGAAGGAGCTAGGCACCGACTTTGCAGTCTGGGGGTCAGGGGGCGGAGGCCCCAGTAATTGGGGTCTGGGAGCGGAGTCACTCGAAGCGCAAGAAATTTTGAAATTTGGTCTTCATTTTGGGCGCAATACATATATTCGTGTTCTGTTGGCCAAATTATATGAGGGCGAACCAAAAGCATATATGCCGGGTCAAGCGACCCGCCGAGGGAATTGCTCTTTCGGGGAGAAGTCGCCCTCTGGGACCCCGAAATGACACCACTGTATAAAAACACGCTGAGAAAATTTTTATTGGTGAATGATCCTGAGCTATGTTAAAAATGGGCCTTTTTAATCTGCGCGCGTCAGTCTGAATGAAGTCACGCCGTTTGACAATTTTATAACACGTGCATTTTTAGACAAGTTTTCGATTGCGTTTTTTTTTTTGTAATTTCCAATTGCATTTGCGCTGCTGTGTCTTGAGAAGTTCAAATTCTGTGTTTCAGCAAGGCTTTGACTGAGCCGAAACTTTTAATCGAAAACAAAAACAGTTCAGCTGTCAACAATCATGGTTTCCGCATCTTTTGTGGTGATTGATAAGCACGGAGTAGTCGTCTGCAGGAAATCAAGGTATGAATTATTCTGGTCGGTTTTGCCTTGGAAAATTTTCAAATTTTACATCATTCTCGATTCAGCAAAAACAGTAGTTTCTGCAACGTGCAACCAAACACTTTTATTGACAGGTACTTATATCCAGAAGGCAATAACTCGAATGAGAAAACTCGATCGCGTTCTGGGATGAAAACAGTAATTTTGAACTATGGTCAGAACTGTAGTTAGAACTGTAGCCGTAGTGTTGTGCCGGAGTCATTGCATTACTCACACACGATACTAAATGAGGCAACAATACAATTTTTACAAAAACGCAACTCTGGTAAAAATAAAAGTTTCCATTTTTTAACCTTTGTTAAAATGCGGTGATTTTGTTTCTTCTCTGACAACGGAGGCAACAATTAAATTGGTAAAACTGATGAGGGTTGGGTTATCTGATTGCTTCGCCACTCTATACCGGGTATTTCATGCAATTGTGGACATACTCGTAAGTTGTCTCTGGACCCGGCAGCTAGGCGAGTGGGGTTGTGTCCATCGGAAGCGGGAAGCCAATCACGCAGTTGTGATTGACATTTTACCACCCCTTGCGATCTCAATGGACGCACCTCTTTAACCTTCTTGCTTGCAGCACAGTCACACAGCCCCGAGGCACCTGCGGGTGCAGTTCATTCCACTTGAAGATATGAGCTGAGAATTCTTCACACTCTTCCATTTAAATGCACAGAAAAACTTTAATTTCTATGTCGAGAATTAAGTTTTCGACCGAGTTTTCATTGTTGAATGCCGAGTTTTCATTGTTGAAAAGATTCTGAATTCACACTGAGCACACTTGGGAGCATTCTTTGCTCATATCTTCAGGTGGAATGAGGTAGTAGGTGCACCTATATGTCCAAAGTTGCTTGAAAGACGGTGTAGACATTTTGGAGCACATTTACGAGTATTAGAGAGAATGAAGGATGCAATTCGAAGAACATACGTCCAAATTCGGTTTTCCATTTCCCCAGTCGGTAGTCACAGATGCAATCAACATTCAATAGGCAGTACTTTCCACCGATTTTACGAGTTGTGTAGGTAATCCTGCTCGCATCATTGACATGCACACTGTCGCATCTCATTTCCAATTAGGCCTGATGCTTCCTATTCTCTGTATTCCCATTTCCCAAGGGTTTTCCCTCCTCTATTCTTCATTCTTTTTCATCGGATAAGGATCGGGTTAAAATTTTACATTTTAGACTCTGCTATTTGAAAGTGAATAGTCGAGAGTCGTCAGGGACGGAGCGACGACGAAATCGATTTTTTTTATTGTTGGTTAGGTTTCCACTGATCATCAGTTTGAGCGCTGTGGAGTGATCAGTTCATAAGTGATCAGTTTAGAAATGAAACAAATCTTGCTTAAATGGTTTTCACTGGTCTTCAGTTGTCAATATATTCTGTTGGAATCTCGGGAGAAAATTTTCATACGAAATCTGGACAGGAGCTGCCTGTTCTGTGCCCACTGCCACCGTCTCCAAGCTCAGATCCAATTTGCTGTTGCTGCTCGTGTTTTCAAGTTTTGTCACAATGACCACGATCCAAAGTTTAGTCAAAGGTGTTGGGGAATAACGATGTTTTGCTCTCATTTCGCTGCTCTTATATTTTTGAGACATGCTGTTTGCAATTTTCTGTTGTCGCTTCGTTAATAGCTAATTGAGTAAATAGCTAATCTCAATCTCCTCCGCCACGTTGTCTGAAGAATTTGTTGAATTTCGCATGTGCTCACACTGAAAAGAGACTTCACACTTCTCGCTCAGTCATGCAATTTGATGTTTTTGGAGTCTCTCGCGGATTTTTACTGACAAAAAGGGGGGGCGAAAGGGGCTCGGTAGCAGGGATTGAGCGGACTGAGGTAGAATTGGACTGAGGAGAATTTTTCCATTCCATTTTTCCGGATTAGGTTAGGTTAGGATAGGTCAGAACAGGTACAGCCTACCTGCCTCCATTGCCAAAACTCCCTGCTCCAAAGCTCTGCCTTTGTCCACTTCTACCTCAGTCCACTTCTGCCACAAGCCCACAGTCGTGGATCCAGATTTTGTCCAGATCATCCGTTTAGTTAAAGCCAGAAGTGAACTATCATTTAAACTCGATATGGACGAAATTTTGATAGGAATTCGACGTAAAAGCTGCCTTTGACCTTCGACTCCATCAGACGGTCGTGTCTAATTAAGTTAGAAAATCCATTGAAACTCAAACCTATCAAATTTCATGATGAAAGAATTTCGAAAGAGAGAAATCAAAGGCTCCGCAAGCTCACCGTACGACTCCACTGAAATCAAAGAGAGTCTGTTAGTTCGGGCCAGTTTCAGATTGCTTCAAAAGGAATCAGCACGGAGGCTGTTGCGGAAACTGGGAACCGCAACCAAAACCAAAGGACCGAAAATTCGGAATGGATGTCAAACTGAGAAAGGCAAGGGTCGCGAGGGTTAGTTTACGATCAAAATAAACTGGCTGCCGTGATTCGATTCCAAAACACACTGCGCTTATGGTTACCATGCAAGGTGGGCCCGTCTTTCCACTTCTTCCCCCACACTTCATTTCCCTGCCGTCGTTCTTCATTTCGTTTCACCTGCATCTTGTGTCCTTTCATCCTCTCCTTTCTTCTCTCGTGTATAGTGGCGCCGGAATTTATGTACGCATACATTTAAAAATTGCGACTGTTCATATTTTCGCAAAAATTCCATGCTGCAGAAATTAAAGATCCTCTTATGTATAGCGCCAGAAATCTCTGTTGAAATCCGGCGCTTTAATTTCAACCGTCTGCATAAGCGAAAGAAAAGCAAAAGCAGTCTCAGAGGCAACAGTTAAATGGGAAAAACACATGTATGGGAACATTAATTCCACCGCTACAACATTCCCCACGTTGTTCAACCATCCTCCAACATTGATTCCATCATCTATCCCTACCCTTCACCTTCACCCCAATCTTCATGCCAATCTTTCTTGTGTGCTCCTGATTCTTCTTTATCCTTCGTTTCTTCGTTTCAGCTCATTGTCCTCTTTTCACCTTGGTTACGATTTTAGGTGTATCAAGAGAGCAGAACATTTTTTGGAAACTGACCATGGCCGAGCATGAAAAAAGAGGGAATTCCAGCTTTCCGCCGGACGCGACACAAATAGCATGTTTGCAGTAAAAATTGGAACAAATCCAGCACAAACTTAATGATCGATTTCAGGGCCAATTTCCAAAAATGGTCAGCTGTCTTGACACAGCTTTGAGTTCTCATCAGGTCTTTTCTCGTCCCCGGTGTCACTGTTTTTTTTTCTGCCTCGTTTCATTTTTTCCCTTTTTGTGCGACTGAAAATCAACTGAGGAAGCACACCATAATAGTTCCGCAGTCTCTTCGCTTTCTGATATATGACATCGAATTCTGCAGTGCGATGCGAAAAAAAGTGAAAGGCCCCCATTCTTTAAGAGGTCATTTCAACCAGGAAAGCAGGTTTTTAATTCTTCATTTCAATCGCCTCTTGACATCTTGAATCAAGAGTTACCTTCGCTTTAAAATTGAGGCTCCAAGCAAACTTTTTAACTGACTATTCTCCGTTCAGTTCTGTTCTGGGGTTTTGTTCCGTTCAACAATTCTTAGTCCGCGAATGCAATGTCATCGTATTGCCCTAAAATGAGGGCAATGTGATGACATTTTCTTCCCGACACCGTGGGGTTCCAAAGGGCAAATTTTGGGATTTTGAGCCCCATATCTGGAAAATGGGTGATTGCAGCCTCTGATGGTTTGTTTTCCTTTTCGTTTATGTCAAATGTGCGCACATATACAAGACATACAGCGGTACTGTGACGATCAATGCCGCGCGCAACCTCCACTGGGCCACTAAGGGTTCTTGGAATCTTGGAAATGGTGGTCGCATTAAATTTTATAATACATAGTTCGGTTGATATAGGCATCAAGAACGCCTCTTGTCGTTTTGGTAAACGACTTTTAGACACTCGGATGGACAATTTTGTGGATCTCTTTCTGACACAATCCTTTGCACAAATGTTGAAGAGTTTGCACGCAACTCGAAAGCTGAAGTGGCTGGAAAGAAGGACAAAACGCACACCGAACTCTCATGCAGCGGGTATTTTGTACTCAAAATATGAGATAATTTCGAACAATGACTGACTTCGATTCTAAGGCCAGCAAGTTGCAAGGCAAAATGTCCGAGTAGGACTCTCCTGCAGTAATAATGGCATGCAGGCCCCTGAGTCTTCCATTTTGATCAGCTGCAGATTGGCCTATGTGAACTTGCTCTGCTGATCACGTAGATCACTTCTTGGGACGCATTTATATGAACCAACGCATTGATGTGAACAGGTCTTGAAATACCTCGTGCTTGAAGTACCCTATTTTCAAATGAAATGTTTTTCAACATGTGGAAAACACCCCCGCATACCGTATTGGGCAGTTTTCCATCCAACCACATGTTTTAGTCCCGACCCTCCAAAAAGGGAAAAAATATTCGAAACAAAAAAGATCAGGAAGGTTTAGGTAAGTGAGGTTGGTTAGGTTTGGCTAGATTGTCTTTATTTTTCACTTTTTCTAACGCGCAAAATCGAGATATGCCCAAATCAGATGGCATTTCAACACACGCACTAAACCGACGTGCACACACGTGAACAGACTTGGGGAAAGAATTTATTTTTGCGACATTTAAATTTTCGAGCGCTTTTCGATGTTTAACAACATGCGTGGGCCCTATGGGAAGCCCATACGGGCAACATATTATTTGGCGCACCGTGTGCCCTCACCATTGGGACCCATTCCGCGCTTCTTCCGCAGATACGCAAAATAAATCTCGTCGTTATTGTCGGCGACATTTGAACCAACCAATGGTATTTTTCTGCAAAGACAAGACAACGTTCTGCTAATGGCACGCAATTTGGAGTTTTTCATTTTGAAAAAGAACACTTTCTTCCGCTTCGGAGAACGAAAAAGGAGCCAAACCTCTGCAGGCTCTTCTCTTTCCAATTTCGAATGCATGCAGCGACCCCGTTTCAAAAATCTGACTTGCCGAGAAGAAAAGGTCGTCTTTTCTGCTGTCAGCAAGGTTGACGATAAGATTTTGCTGGCTTCCGGCTTGGCTTGGCTTGGCTTGGCTTGGCGCAGATTGCGGATGAGACATGGCAGGCTTTTGCATGCCAGGAATATTCTGCGCTGGTTTTCATTCCTCCACTGTCCCATGCCGGATCTTTGTTTGACAACTTCATTTTGCGCCTTGCTGAGAATTTCTAAGAAGGGAAACGCTGGAACAGACAAAGATTCAAATACTCGAAACTGACATTTTGTTGGCATATTCGTATGTTGGCCTTCTTTTTTTACGCATTTCAGAACAGAATAACTTTTGCCGCCAGGCGACTAAATTCTGTCCAATGATTTGAAGATTGGAAATGTAAAATACTGGTTGGTTTCTGATTTTATTACACAGCTAAACTTTCCCAAACCTTGACACACAAAGAAACCTCAATGTCCACATTTTCCTTTAATTTCCGTCTTGCAGGCGTTACTGGCGCAACAGAACATCATCTTCGAGTCTGACCACTGCTTGCCGGGGGCATCATGCGTTTGCAAAAAAATGGATCCCAAAACTCTCCGGGCACCAGCTGAGGTCAATATCGTCAACCACATCAATTACTGAACCAGACAACAGTAAAGACTGCCTTTCTCCATCATCGACACGATAAAATCACACGTTTGCAACGCTGCATCAGATCGATGCACAAAAGAATTGGAAACGAACATTGCAAAACGAATGGAGTGATTCTTGGACAGATCCTTTGAAAAGACTCGATCGATGCCTTGACGCCCTGCAATCCACACGGCATGGTTTCTCCAGATTAGCACATTGACCGGCAACTGCTTCAAAAAAAAGTTAGGAAATTGAATCGCAGAGTCGCGACTTGAAATTTGGAGTCAAAGAGGCACGCTCTCCAGTGTGGGAACAGAATTAATCCAACAGGAGAAATGTGGTTTATCAGTTGTAGCTGTGCCTTCGTGCGTTTTTGTAATTGAATGAATCCAGAGTGAAGTGAAGACTCCTGAAAAGTCCGGCAGCGCGACGCGCAGAAAAAGAGCAGATGATGCATACGCGCAAAATATTTTTTTTTCCATAATTAAATTCCGGCCAAATGATCTCAGCTATAGATAATTTGTGTTGGGGCTAGGTCCTTCTTCAAAATATGTGTCCTTCCCTCCACTTCCTGCCTCGATGTCCCTGTCTCTTCTCCATGGACTGTGGCACTGCATTAGCCTTGGTGGTATGCTTTGCCTTTGCTTCGGTACATTCATAAAGAACCTTGCATCCAAGCTCGGGATTATGTAACAGAAGCCAAGCTTTTACAACATGGGCTGGGCTGATCAAGACTCATCTCACACCAATATAACCCTACATCCAACCCTCGCTACACTCCGCCCTCATCATGCCCAATGTTTACGCTCTAATTTATTTGCCTTCCGGGACAATTTCCGCTGCGTTAGATCTCACAGAAAAGAGATGCATTTTCGCAATTTCTGGCCCTAATCCCGTTATGCTAAAAGTGGCTTTTAGATTCGATACGTGCCGCAGGAAGCTGGTCTACGTTGTTGGCCTGTGGGCCAAGAGGTACATGTGTACGTTTTGATGCAGCTGCTGCAACCTTGGACATCCAGGTTGCATTCCGGTTAATTCCACATGTAGTTATGAATTACCGGCCTAAACAAAACCCACGAGCTGCAAGAATAACAGGAAGCTCGATTGAGTTGAAAACGAGCGATTGAATTCTGCTTGGGGGCCTGGGTTTCCACCAAAAAGTTTTGTCATTTATTTTTTATTTTTATTTATCTTTATTTTTCATTATTATCTATTTTTTATTTTTTTGTTTTAATTTCAATAATGAAATTTATTATTTATTTTTTTAAAATAAAATATTTAAAATAAAAATTGTATTTTATATTGCATTTTGAGTTGTATTTTTGTATTAAAAATACAAAATGTGTTCATGGTAAATTAAATTTGTTATTATTTAATTTATTTGATTAAATTATAAATTTAACACTTATTATTTTTTATTTTTTAATTTTTATTTATTTTTACATTTAGGTACCATGGCGAATACGTAAGAACCTATTTTCGCTCCGTCAGGGCGTTTCCGTGAAACAACGCATGCATTCGCATTCTCAGACTGCCTTTGCAGAAAAGGGCTAATTGAAAAACACGAACGTGTTGTTCATTAGTCTTTGGATTCGGAAGGTCAAAAATCATCCAACCTTGGCGAAACCGAAAGAAATGTGGATTTATACTTGTTTGAGAAATTATCCAATGAAAATCAGTCCAGTTTACAAAATGCAAGTTTTCCATCCAGGCCATTGTTGCAAAAGTGTTCAATGCAATTTGCATGTCTAATTTAATTTGACTTGCTTTAATTTTTTAATTTGATTAAAGCAAGTCAATTTAATTGATTTAATTAAATTGATTTAATTTTACTATTTTTTTTCTTTTGGACGAAAACCAAATTGCTGCATCCAAACACAATCACTGCAGCTGCAAAAAGCACAATCCTTTCGTCAATTGGATTTGGATTGGACTTCAAAAAACAGCCACAATTTTGTCTCATTTTGTCATGTTTAATTTTGTCTTATAAAATTTTGTCTTATTTAATTTCAGATGTCCTGACAAGGGCGAAATGCGACCCTCTGATCTCGACTATGGTCATCGCCAACGAATTCAAAGACATGTTCCATCTCACGCACTGCCCCCTCCACAACAGAGGAGCAGGGAAACCCCCTTCCCTCAGTTCATGCGTCGGGAACCTGCCTATTCATCCTGGAGAAGCGGGGGCAGCACCGACCCACTGTCATCGGCATCGATGGCCGCCTATCGGGATCAGCTGCTGCCCTTCTCAAGGGCTGGTCGCCCGTGTCACATGCCTCCCCCTCCGGGAAGCATTCACTTCAGAAGTGGGGTCTCGGAGGACCCCTTGCCTTATCTGCCACAAAGGGCAGTGGGATATCTGGATGAGCGGATGCGGTATCGGACCATTGGCGGTACGAGGGGCAATGATTACCTCCGTCGCATACCTCTGACGGAGGAACCGCCTCTGCACATGATGGGAATGGGAATGCGTGTGGGAATGGGAATGTGCGGCAGTGTTATGGGCATGCCAACAGTGCCGCGCTATGGCGGTTCAAGTGATCTAGGCCTACCAGCGCCAGTGTCCCATCCAAAGGACCACTTTATGAGCCCACGTTGTTGCAACATTCCTATGGGTCCTCCTGACCTGCTTCAGTCATCAACTAGGTATCAGCAATCAGCAAGTCATTCCCTCATCCCTCCGCCGACACCTTCTCCAACGCCAATGCTCACAATTCCTGGCGACTCCCAAAATTCCAGTGTCCCAAGGGTGACTGACGACGATCTAAACCTGGCCGGGCGAAATTCACACGTCCGCTACATTCTACCGGATGAGCCTCTGCCAGCTCCACCGCCTCGGTTTGCGTGCGGGTCGTCAATACCTTCTTGTGACGAAAGAAGCAGTTACTTGAGGACGAGAGGCAGCCGGTTTGTGCAGGACGATGGCAGGTCAATCGCTCCTGCTGTTTCGGTTGGAAGTGACCATACGAGTGATCGGGAAATCAGGGTCGACGATCGCGAGAGGGATCACCGTGAACGGGATCGATCGAGGCAACCCGTCGATGACGTCAGCCTGGAGAGTTCTATGGGTGTTATGAAGGAACCAGATGACATCTCCTGTGGACGAAGATCATCGGACCAACCTTCCACTGGCTTGGATTCAACTTGGTAAGCATTTCTAAGAATGTTACTTGATTCTTCCTTGCGCTGCCCTTTCAAGGTTTTGGTTAGAAAACTTTTCCTCCTGCAAAATTCTACCCTATAACTACCCATCGAAATACATTTCGACATGAACAATCCAACAGATATTTGCAAATCTTTTCCTCGCCAGGATATATCCTGAAAATGATAGTTGGATCCTATGCATCAAATGAGATTCCTATCAGAGATGCTGATAATAAATACGCAGAGTGTGGCAGCAAACTTTAAGAACGCTCGCGTGAAAAGTACAGTAAGTCTGTAAAATAACAACGAAGCAGAATATTT
>JASGXE010008868.1:0-16436 GCA_030068105.1 Sinentomon sp. SZTP_YWyxl
CCTCTCATGTGGCAACTGATGAAGTGTGAGGGGGACAGACAGAAACAAAGCTGTGATTTCTGGAAAATTTGATCAACCATACCACTTACTTTTGTTATTATTTGCGTGAGCCGCGCATACTGGCTTTTTTGCAGAGAGGCGGCTTTGTCAGAGATCAAGGTGTTTGGTCCTGGCTTAGCTCGAACCCTTCAGTTCGAATGTTGATAAGTTTGTGATGCTGGTTTTCCCATTGAATGGTGCTTAAATGCAATTTTTCTTTTTCAATATTATTGGAAGCAACATTGAGCCTTCAGGAGAGCTCTTAACCTGGCAATCCTCTCCTTTCTTCCTGGCCTCAGCAGGTCTGGTACATGCATTGCCTGTGTTGGGGACATTTTTATAATTGGAAATTTTTGGTCTAACTTGATATTTTTTTATGATATCTTTTATTCAGTAATGTAATTGTGATAGGGATCAATGGAGTGATGCCTTTGTCACTTCTGCTACACAAGAAACAATTTAATACCTGTAACTTCAGTCACTTCCTGAGAAAGATTTCGTTAGACACATTGCCGACGTCATCAGTCAGACTGTCAGTTTCAAGCTCATAGAGGTGTAGGCCTACTGTCATTCTTCTCTTCCTTTTTTCCTCTTTAAATTAATTGTGGCTTTGGCATACCATGCCACATGCTCCGTTGCTTTTTTCCAGGTGAAAAACTTGTTTGTTTCTCTGGTGCATCGTGCATGGACTTTGGTGAATATTCCTGCTCCGGTGTTTATCTGGCGCATATTTTATATCGTGCCTCATATCTGTCATTCGTGGACCGAGCCGAGGTGAATATTTTGATCACATTCAGTCATTCCTGGTTTGAAAACTGGCTGGACTTCATGCCGGCAAGTTTCTTTTTTGTTTTTCCTTTTTTTTGTTTGATATCTGGATGGATTTGTTGCCTCAATTGGTTTATTTCCTGGGGATTGTTGGCTTGTTGTAATCATACAAATTAGAGTTCGAAGATATCTTAACTGGTATCACTGAATAACACCACTCTTGGAGCGTGAACCCATGCCAAGCTACGTTGAGTGCAGAATAGACTTCCAGCCCTGCCATTCTTGGTCACAAATCAAACAAAACCTGGCCCTTCTGCCCCAGAGCCACGTTCAGGTGAAACATGTCCATTTCTCAATGTCAGAATTCGCACATTTTTGACTGATATGGGCCGAGTTTTTAAAACTGTTTCGAGAACTGAAACTTGACCAATCCCACATGAATCAAATTTTGATGCTATGGCTCAAAAATACTTGCCCAACTTTGTATTTCTATAACATAAGGCCCGACACTTTTTGATCTTCCTTCAATCTTCCTTCAAAGTCAATTATTTCCCTCGCAGCCTTCTGGAAAATGGATTTTCTCACCCCTGATCATGATGTCTATTGGAATAAAACAGCACTCACCATCTCAGTGAAGTATCAGGATGGAATCTAAAACCAGAGGACAAGGGAGCCTGACAGACATCCAAATTAATGCCACCTCTTCCATTAGATGGCAGTGTGAAAACTTCATAAGAAGATTGCCTCTAAAGCTGGCCTGATTTATTTTTAGCATTTTTTTATTTTGTGTTTGACCTGCAGGGCATAGCAGAGTCCAGATTTAGAATAAAAATATCCATGAGTGTATGTCGTGAGGTGAACCATCCGACGGGCAGTTTTTGGCTCTCAATATTACATAGTTGATTTGATTTTAATTTTTTCGAAGTTCATATAAATGGTACCAAAACAAGAAAAATAAGACAAATGCATAAGGTTGATCCATGTACCTGCCTTGTTTTTCCATCCCAGTAATTATCTGAGGAAGGCGTTCCTAAAAACCGGACTGTCGCACCACTCACCAGCCTATTCTGACCGATATTTCTTCAGATTCCCATGCTGATTCCCAGTCCAGCAGTACCAGAGAGAAAGAAGAAAGACACCGGAAAGAGGAAAGGCACAGGAAAACCAGGCATTGGACATCTGTGAATTCAATCCATGGATGAAACCGTGAAAAGTTTGGGAAAGAGGAGGGAGAGAAAGCAAGGAGAGGCAGAGAGAATTTGGAGACAAAGGAGAGCCAGCAATAGCAATTTGTTGGTCAGCCAATGTGGTTACACTGCAGTTGAGCTTCGAGAATGAAAAATTTAAAACTCAAAATTTAAAAACGGGCAAAAAACGTTTTAGGTACCTAATTGAAGTGTAAATAACAGTTTAGAACGATTGTTATAAAATGAAAAATGCTCAAAATGAAACAAGGCACTGCGTAATTCAATGATCCACTTTTGTGACGGAACTTTGAAAAAACAATATTGAAAACTTCAATTTGTTTCACATAGACAAAACATTGTTGTTGTGATAACGATTGAAATTCTATTGTTTTTGAGTAAAATATCTCGATTTGCAAAAAAATGGCCTTTAAATATAATTAAGGCCAATAAAAAAAAATAATTTTTGATGTGGGTCATTGTTTAAAACGTTTGTTTTAAACGTTGCAACCCTGAGAAAATCTAAGGTGGCAGGTTCATTTTGAACATTAGGAAGACAAAAACGAGAATTGGAATAGGCCCCTGAATAAATCTTGCCAATAAGATAAATCGGTACCGGAGCTACAAAAACCAGGGTTCGCAAAAACTCTACGAGTTTTTATTTTGCTCAGCCCAGTGGGTTTTTCTTCTAGTTTAAACTACGTTTTTTTGGTGTTTCCAATGAATAACTGATTTAGGTAGGTAGGTGACCATAAAGGTAAGTTCAAAGTTACACGCACACAATGAACACATGCATGCAGTGCAGGTGAGGATGGACCTACTTCGATCAAAAATCGCTGAATGAACTGGATTATAAATAAAGGCTTCGAATAACACAGGAAGTTACCACAAATCCTGCTAAGAAAAAAAAAAGAGCTAGGTATATGACACGGCAGCTCGTTTTGCCTGAAGTACCCCATTTTAAATTGCAAACACGACTCACTTTATTTGGAATCATGCATGGCAAATTTTGGAGTCCATCATCTTCTGCTTGTTGCACTCTATACTCCACATGTTCTCTGTTGAATACCTTCAGTTAGTGCAGGTTTGGCCTGGGTGATGCTCGCCTCACAGGACTTTGCAAGGGTGGATGGAGACGGCAGGCTCATAGGTTGGATTATATGGATCGGCTTTTCATCATGTGAATGCCCAGGAAAATGGACTCGGCACCAGAACTTGCAATCTTTCCACGGGAACGAAAACGACGGGAACTTGCATTCTCTCCATGGGAACGACTTAAAACGTGAAACTGGAGATTGAAATTCCAGTCTTTATTTCGACAAATTAATTTTTTTCCAAAGTGATTTTCTGTTATCAGGAAATAATGTTGCAAAAATGCTGAAACGAAGCCTTGTTTGCCTAACCTTTTCCAGACTGAGAGTAGAACATCCCATACAAATTCAAATCTTGCAATGCTGGAACCTCCACTCGGAAACCCCGGATGTAGGTACCTAACAAATTCATTACGCAAAGCGAAAATTCAGAAAATACCCAATGTTTCTGCCTTGTATTGAGATTTAAGAACATAAAGAATTCATTGGGTAGGTAGGTACATCCTGCAATGAGAGATACCTACGAAGCCGGAGTGTAGAACCCCAGCAAAATGTAGGTAAGTTGGGCACCCCAGACCTTGGCCCCAAAAAATCATGAGGAGTCGGTATCGGTATCAGATTTACTGTGTTCGACAGGTTTTCATGCCATTAAGGCAATCATCAATTAATTGTGAACAGCGAGGTTCATCATGTACCAGGGAAGTGAGGGGAAGGGATGGGAAGGAAACGCGACCGCCGGCTGCATCATCGAAAGGAGGGGTAAAGGGAAAAGGAGAGAAAGGATCGCGAAGAGATCATCGGAATGTGGACGGGGCCTAGTCATATAGCAATCATTTCAGACACCCAAGCAGACACACGCACATACACAACCAGGCAAGATCCAACCTTGAGCAATCATCTAACACTCATCTCCTCATGCATACCCATTCAAAATCTCAAAACAAAAATACCCAAAAGTTGTCAAAATAATAGAAACAAAATAGAACTTCAGAGAAGATGGGGATGTAGGTAGGCATGTAAAAAAAAAGAAAAAAGAAAGAGAAAAAACGAAAGAGAAAAAAGAAACAGAAAAGGAGGATCTGAGATTTTGAATGAAATGTCACAGTTTAGATTTCGCCAGGACAACTGATTCAAGAGAACACTGGCAATTTTTATTTTTACTGGGGCTGTGCAAATGTGATTCGGTTCGAAGATTCGATTCTAAAAAGTCAAATCTTTACGATTTGGAAGGATTTGGTTCGAAAAACAATGTGATTCGAAAAAGATTCGAGATTCGGAAGTTCGCCAGATTGGAATAGGAATAGGATTCGATTGGAATTTTTAAACGATTCATAAAAATTCGAACCAAATACCTATTAATCACAAAAATTTCTACATTCTCCTCAAGAGTCCAGTTTTTTCGTAACTGAAAATGAGATTCGGATTTGATTCCAGCATTTCTCATTTGAGATTCGATTCGAACAATCATGAGGTGATTTGGATTTGGTAATTTGTTGTGCAATATTTACAGTTTTACAAAGCCTTGTTTTCTTATTCAGGGTTAGGTTGGGATTGGCCTGCTATTTCCAATTTTGTGTCTTCTTGTTTGGCATTGGTGGTATTTTTCAAAGATTATTAATGTCTTTATTTTACAAATGCGAGGTTCAATTTTGCAATTGGTTTTCAACCTAACATTTACACATACACAATTCAAATAAGAAAAAAAGCACAAATACACAAGAACACAAATGGTGATAAAAACTGCACTTTCGACAGCAAATGATCTTTCAAGTTATTTCAAAAGCTAGTGACAGTTCGGCTGTTTCGTATTCTGATGGGAACATCATTCCATATCTTACTGGACATGCCTGAAAAAGAATTCTTAAATTTTGTAGTCGAATGTGATGGAATAACGAAAGAATTTTTACTCCGTGTGTCATACAAATGGCTGGGATGTGTTAATTTTTCAAAAAGATAGCCAGGAGTTTCAGATTGTTTGATTCTAAAAATCATTGTGCCATAGTGGTGAAACTTTCTTAGCTCGCCTGTGATAAAATCTAATTCGCTCTTCTTTGTGCTGATATGATCAAACTTTCTTATGTTGAAAATAAATCTCAAGCAAGAGTTGAGCACTCTATCTAATCACTTCCTTAATGATTCACTAATGTTAGCATAGACACTATCACAGTAATCTGCAGGGTAGCCCAAAAGTCTTTGGCCATAGGAAAAATGAAAATTTGCTGTTTTACCACATTTGGTGATCTAAAACTTTTTCTAGCTCTTACCACGTCTCTCTACACTGTAATTGGAACAACATGTGCACATTTTGGTATGCCCACAAATTCTTTGGCCATAGCAAAAAATTAAATTTGTTTTTTGTCATGTTTTGTTATTTGTGACTTTTTCCAGCTCCCACCACAAATGTCACCACTTTATTCAGTACTAAAATTTCCGACTGAAGTCTATACATCCGTGGTTGGAGCTAGAAAAAGTTTCAGATCACAAAATAAGATAACAATAGCAAATTTACATTTTCCCTATGGCCAAAGGCTTTTGGGCTACCCTGTATTAAAGTGGCAATATGACAGTCTTTTTCTTCTTTAGATTTAATTTTTGCTGGAAGAGTGCGCTTGAATCGATGGAGAGATCTTAATTTCAAGTACACTGTTTTACACACATGTGCAACTTGCTCATCCCAACGCAAATACTGGTCAAGGTGAAGGCCCAAACTTTTAACTGACCTTTCATAATGAAGTAAGCTTCCATTAATGTACAGTTGTGGCAAGGGGTGCACATCAATCTTGGAAAGTGCTGATGTTGACCCAATTAATATTGCTTGACATTTACTGGCATTCAATTTTAAACCAATGCTTTCCGAATAAGCAGAAACATAATTCAAATCAACATTCATGTTATTAACCAAGCTGACTATTTCAAAGGCTGCTGTGGCACAGAACAGATTAAAGTCATCAACGAAGGCTTCATGTTGTGAATGATAAACACAATCTGCAAGATTGATAGTTCATAACAATTAAACAACAAGGGCCCTAAAATGCTTCCCTGTGGTATGCCTTTTGTCACACATTCATAGATAGAAGTTTTATCATACTGAATTATGAATGACACAATCAAAGGCTTTAGAAAAGATTAGGGGGGGGGGAACGTACCTGGATAGAATGTACTTTAGATCGAATGGTTTTTAGACCGAAAATTCGATCCAATCACCATTCGAACTAAAATGCATTCGAACTAAAAATACTTCGATCTAAAAACCATTCGATCTAAAAACCGTTCGGACCAATGCGCATTCGGTCTATTCGCCGTTCGGAGTAAAGTACATTCTGACAAAACGAGATTCTATCCAAATGCAATTCGACCTAAAAATCATTCGATCTAATAGTCATTCGATCAAAAAACCACTCGGAGTAAAACGCATTCGGACTAATCGCCATTCATGCTAATGCACGTTCGGTCTAATGCACATTCGATCCAGATACGATTCGAACTAATTTGATTTCTGTCCAAGTGGCATTCGAACAATCTTCAGTTCGACCCACTGTCCATTCTTCTCGGCTGTTGACGTTAAACTTTGGCAGATTCTGAATTTTTAAGACTGCGCAGATGGAGATAGTTTGTTTTGAATCTGAACAGTTCCACATCTTGCAACCGCCTCTCTTCTTTGTTTATCTGGGTATAGGTTATAGAACGGGTTAGGTTAGGTTAGGTTGTTTCGATAAGTTAGACAATTTTTGGCGTTTAAATGTCATCCCCAACAAATATCCCGACCCCTTTTATGCGATGTTAAAGCTGATGTATAGGATTAAACCAACATAACAACCACAGCGCAAAAGCCGGACTTTTCGGAAATTTTTCGTTCTTATTCACATTCGATGCAAACGACATTCGATCCAAACGCCACTCGAACTAAAACCAATTCGGTGCAAAACCTTCGGGCTAAAATACATTCGAACCAAAAGCAATTCGAACCAAAAAAGATTCGAACTAAAAACCCAACTCAATTCAAAAAAAATTTGAACTTAAATCATTCGAACAAAAAACGTCCGTTCGAACTAAAAACCATTCCAATTGGACTAAATCCATTCGGACAAAGCTTCGGAAAAGCAACAAAAAAAAAAAAAAACCCATTCGGACCAGATGCCGTTCGGACTAAAGTCCATTCGGCCCAAAATTCATTCTGCCCAAGCAACATTCGGTCCACTTCCCCCTATCCAGATTAGGTACCAAACGGCTACCAGTAAATAATAAAAATACCATATTACAATACAATTTTGCATACTTATATGGTCCTTTATTCTCACTTGGGTCACGGGAGCAATCCTGCAACCCGTGACCTGACGTGTGGGAAATTGGCTTAGGTACCTATTTTTTTAACCCAATCACTTTTTTAATCCTGCAGCTATCAATAATTGGAATTTATCATAATGATGCCAAAATACAATTTTTACGGTGTGGAAATGATGTCAGGAATAAAATTTGTTCTGGAACAAATTTGTGATCCTGCCCGCCGCTATTGAAAATATTGAAAATGGCGAGGCAGGGGCAAACAATTCCTCCGGAGTAAATTCTATTCCTAACATCATCTCCCTGCCGTCAGAGTTCAGTTGGTTTGCCTTTGTGATTGTGACTTCTTTTCTCTCTGATCCGATAAAAAAAAGTTCGCATCAGATCAGACAATCTGCCTGGTGAGAGTGAGAACCTGGTGGTCTCCCGGGCTCAGCCGTATTCCCCGTTGCAACTCAGCCTCAGCTCAGACTCAAACGCGAATGAGAATGCACCTTGCGCAACAATGGCAGATGACCGGCATTGTGCACAGAATTCAAAATTTCTGAGCACAAATCTCTGTTGAATTAATTATTGGCTATTAAGTCTGAACAGCTGAGAGTTTGTTACTATGGGGAATACGGCCTTCTGTCTCTGTCTACACAAGAACTTTGTTTTTCTTCAGTAGGTGTGTGCAAATGTATTCACATTACTAACAGCCCACAATAATTACATGCAATGGCTCCCCCTCCCTCCTGGCTTTCCGGTGAAAAGAAAAAGAAAAAGAAAAGGCACAAGGCGAGTGAAATTGAAATGCAGTGAAAACACTCAAAATGCTATTTGGCCATTATTTATTGCACAGCAATGACTTTTCCATGCAAATTCAAACGAAATAAAACCCAGAAAATGTTTTCCAGTTTTGTCCAGTCTGGTCAAAACTGGTCCGAACCTAAAACATATGCCAAGTTTCCATCCTTCACTGGCTCGCACCCTTTGCCATTGATCTTGAAACTTATATGTTTTAGCGGACAGTAAGTACAAAAACCGGCTATAAGAACCATTTTTATGATGCGGATCTATCTCAACCAAGTGGGCAGATGTCCCATTTAGACACGTTTTTGCAGGGGGCTCCAGATCTTGCACGAACAGACATTTTTAAATTGGCTAAATTGCTCGT
This sequence comes from Sinentomon sp. SZTP_YWyxl, assembly GCA_030068105.1. Lineage (NCBI taxonomy): Eukaryota > Metazoa > Arthropoda > Protura > Sinentomata > Sinentomidae > Sinentomon > Sinentomon sp. SZTP_YWyxl. Next base: position 8,520 of record JASGXE010008868.1, read on the forward strand.
GGCAGAAATTCCCAACTTGCAATGGCTGGCCAGTTGGAAAGGCTTCAGGCTGTGATATTGTTCACACCATCAGATTATCACATTAAATTTGATTTTCCAAAACATGAAATAATCCATCATAATCATCCAAATCACGAAAGTCCTCTGAAAAGTCCGTCTGGGCAAGGGGAAAGCTCACTTCAACCTCACAATTTTCTTCCAGTCAAAAATTATTTCAATTGGGCACTGATTTACCCAACTGGAAGAATTTTTGTCATGAATAAAATTGTGAGGAAAAGAAAGCCATGCATAGAAGCAAGGTGTGGCCAAATTGAGATCAAATCCTTTGATGACACTCTCGGGATCCAGCAAGGAATCACAACAACCTGTGCTAAAATTCCAATTTGGCAACACTGAAGAACAGATGATTATCAGTAAAGCAGTTTCAAGTGCACCATAAAATATGTCTGAATTGGTGGTCAATCATGGGATGGGTGATCCGGGTCTTTCAGGTATGTTGGTACCTATTCAAAAATCAATGACAGCATTGCTGGCAGCTAGCTGGTGTGTGGCATCTGGGATGCTCTTGATCGAACAAAATCTCCAAATGTTTGTTTGAAAAAAAAACAACTCATTTTTGGATGTAAACTATCTTGGTTTGAGAATGAGTGCCAGTCCCTTTTTTGCAGTCTCCAATCCTGTCAACCTTCTGATGCCTGTGAACTTATTTATTATTATTATTATTATTATTGTCATCTAGTCAAATATTCAGACACGTCAAGCAGTAAAATGTGACAAACACTAAAAAAGACAAGAAGAATAGCGTTTATACAAAGACAGCGAAATTAAAATTAAAATAGTGAGCCAAAAAGACCAGGAAAAACGAAATTGACACAAATGAGTGAAAAGGCCACGGTGTTCACATTCGGGAAGAGTTTGGAAAGTTTATGGTACAAACTGGTGGTCAAGGGAATTCCAGTCTCTCGCGGTCCTGGGGAAGAAACTATTAAAATATGGGTTGAACCGTATGAGAGGAGCTCGTACATGGATATTAATATGAGTTCGTCGCGCAGTGTCAATGCGTGAGAATGAAAGTGGAAGGGGAAGCGTGGATCGCCCTGACAGAATGTCAGAGAAAAGGGCCAGACGTCTTGATTTCCGTCGTCAGACAAGGCCTCCAGACCAAGGGTGAAAGCATATTTGAGACACTAGTTTCACGTCTGAAATCTGCTGTAATCATTCGCGCTGCCAACCTTTGGACACGCTCCAATGAAGAAATGTGAACAGACTAAAAACGGGTCCCATACTTCGCAGGCGTATTCTAATTGGGGTAGGACAAAGGTTTTGTATGCAAGAAGCTTGGCTTTTGTAGAGGCATGGCGAAGATTCCTATAAATATAACCCAGGGATTTTTTGGACTTTGAAACGATGGTATCAATGTGATGACTCCAGGAAAGTTTACTGTCTATGGGAACACCGAGGTATTTAACAATGGCAGATTGTGGAATAGACTGTCCAGACAGGAAGTATGCCGCACTTGAATTTGGATCTGGATTATTGACAGCCAACCTGCGGTGAAATTCGATCCAGTTGCATTTTCCAGGATTTGGAACCATTCCCCACTGTTTACTCCAGTCGTCTATCACAACGAGGTCTGCTTGGAGCCTCCCTGTATCCTCACTTAGTTTTATTGGGGAGTATAAGACGACATCGTCGGCAAACATTCTGATCCTACAACTCACGGCGCCAGGAAGGTCATTGATGTAGAGTATGAAAAGAAGAGGGCCTAAAACACTACCTTGGCTTTGGACAGTCTGGATTTGACACCATTTAAGGATATGCTGAAGTGACGGTTGGCTAAATAACTTTCCAGAAGTGAGAGGAGTGGAAAAGGAAATCCAAGAGAACGGAGCCTTTGCAAGAGAAGAGAGTGTGGTATAAGGTCAAAGGCCTGTTTGAAGTCAATGAGTACTGCATGCACCGGAATTTTTTTTTATTCAAGGGATTCAGCAACTTACTTTTGAGCAACTTGAAAGAGGAAGCTTTGTTATGATATCCTGTTGAAGTGTCTGATTTCACCCATGCAAACATAGGTACTTCTGCTTCAAGGGCTATCATAGCAATCAGATAAACTCTGACAAAGTTTTCGAAAAAGGTGAATAAGTAAAGATTGCGCTTGTTTTCATACTGAGAACATAAATCTAGGTGTAGTTGAGATACACGAAACTGGAGCGTTTCAAACGTTTCCGTTCAAACAAGGGTTTTTTTTTTATTTGTTCGGCCGTTTGTTTTTGGATCTCCCTCTGTTAAAACAAACGAGAGACAGTTTTCAGACTGATTTTGTGCTCAATCTTTTGTCAGGTTCTTTTCCATTTTTTGTGCATTACTTTGCCCTGAACTGAGGACCAATTTGCAAAGCGTCTTTGATGTGTCTGCCTTGCTTGCATTCACGCGGAAAAGGATGACACATTGCGCTTGAAAGTTTCCATTCTTAAACTCTCCATTCATTCCATCAATTTGGAAATATCCAACAACTCCAAACATTCCTGTCTGGGTTCCTTTTGAAATGTGGATGCAATTTATTTCACCAACCAGCTCATTGGCGGCAAAAGATTTTGGGCAGGTACCTATTTGGTTCGAAAATCAAACAGCAACACAAAACGTGCATTAGCCACAAGCAAATAAACTTTGCGTCACCTGAGATCATGTGAAAAAAATCAACGCACACGCACCATGCGCATTCATCACAATTATCGCCCGACCCCTGACTCCTGCCTTGGCCAAATCCATCTTTGCCAGGCGTTCTTATGATTGTCATGGGGAAAAACACCAACCAACATTGGCATGTTTTACATTTATTTGATGCTGCATACATTGTGAGGATGGCAGGAAATTTTCTGCTCTTAATGATTTTTCGGTTACAGTTCCAAAGATCTGTTCAATTCCAAAGACCTGTCTTATGTGGTGCAAACCAAGTTAGCGGACGTGATTTGTGGCTAATTGGCGGATGGCAAACAGGTTGACAACAACCAATAAGTGTACGCCAAGCAGTGGGTGGACAAGGAGCAACAGGCGGTTGGGTAGTTTGGGTTAGGTTGGAACTGTTTCAGATTTTTCATTCTCAGAAAAAAAACTTCTTCACAGACAATCCAAGATAGGTACACACGAATCACGTTACCTATTTGTTGAAAAATATCGGTGATTATAGCGATTGATTTTCCTGGAACAGATCCGTGTGAAATTATTGTCACGATGCTCGCTGGGGAGATTTTGCATTCCTCTCTTCTTCTGCTGGCTGAGCAAAGTCATTGAGGAAAGCACTAAGCAGAGGCAAGAGTCGGAAATAAATATGGGGGTCAAAAAGTTCCCAGTTTTGTCTGTTCTCTTTTACTGAGAGTAACTATTTTTGTCCCAAGCTCAGGTATTCCATCTGCTGCTCCCTCCCGGAGCGGAGATGGAATACACTTCTTTCAAACGCAGAAGCTTCTTGGTTGTCCATAAACCCATGGGTTTATGGACAACCATGTGACATGCATGTCACATGGTTGTCCAAAAAACACTGACATGCATGTCACTGTGTTTTTCACCGTTTCCCTGTGGAAAAGCTTTTTTTTATTTGGAATTTTTACGAAATCGAATGCTGAAGCAACAGAAAAAAATGGAGGTCAACTGGAGAAATCGAAGCCTGTGCTGCATGCAATCTTCAGACGTTTTCTGTGACACGGTGCTGATGCTGGGTGCATGATGCGTGAAAACTCTTCTTTTAATTTTTCGTCTCTTTTCCATGGAGTTCATCCTTAAAATCACGGGAGGATGTCTGCGAAGCCCTTGGCTGTTTTCCCCTGTTCAAAGTGAATCTTATGAATCTTACTTGCGAACGCCCTGAGGCTGGTGGCAAGTTTAACTTCATGTCACAGCAGCTGTTGGTGCAGACAGCTATCGCTGCTAGGTCGAATGGCCTTCTGTGTATTGTAACTCGCCCGGCCTCTTTCTGGACCTGCAGCTAAGTGTTCTTTAACGTGCGCATTGACGTCATTCTGCACACAGGACCTCCTGCTTAACGTCCCATCCGAAGGACGAGGAGCTTTGGCCACTAAGCTCCCTTTCAGCAGCACAACCAGGGGTACAAGGGTGGTCTCCCATCCAAGTACTGTCCTGGCCCAACGTTGCTTAACTTCGGTGTTCTGATGGGAACCCGTGCAAGCCACGAGGTATAAAAAACCACAAAACAAAACTTTCTGAAAACATTTCCGGTTGCTGAGAGCACTTGAAGCGGGTGGCACATTTTTGGGGTTATGTCATTTATACGGGGGAGGACACAATTGCACGGCAACAGGTAAACATTTTAAAGAAAACAGCAGTACCCTTAGCCGTGCAATAGTGTCCCCCCTTTGGCACCAGCATACGGCACAGGGTGTGCCTTATTTCTCTGGAGGGTGGGTCGTCGGCTATAAGATAGGTTGATTAGGCGCTTTGGATTGGTTTAGTTAAGTTCGGTTTGGTCGTTAGGTTAGGTTAGGTCAGGTTTGGTCAGATTGCATTGGATTGGGTCGAGGCTGTTTTTCGTGTTGGTTCATTTGGTTGTTTTTCGCAAAGGCACACTGCACAGAGAACCCTAACCAAACCTAACCTAACCTACTCTAACCAAACCTAACCTAACGACCTAACCGAACCTGCCTTACCTATCCAAAGCGCCTAATTAACCTATCTCAACCGACTACCCACCCTCCAGAGAAATAAGGCACACCCTGTGCCGTATGCTGGTGCCAAAGGGGGACACTATTGCACGGCAAGGGTACTGCTGTTTTCTTTAAAATGTTTCCCTGTTGCCGTACAATTGTGTCCCCCCCGTATAAATGACTTAACCCCATTTTTGACAATGGTTTGTGAATGATATGTGTGGCTCTTTTCTTTTCTTTTGGTATGACGATCTTCTTTTTGAAGGGAAAAAACCTGGTGACAATGTGGTGTTCGATATTCTTCCATCTTACAAGACACGACCACCAACTAGTCAAAAACGCATAAAATCAGAGCTATCCAAGCCAACCCAAAGGAACAAATTTCTGCCCGAATTTTAATTAGGTTCAAGGAAGAAACAATAAGGAATGAATATGTGAAATATCAAAGGCTTTGCGCAAAAAGAAGAGGGCAAAGCCAGGAAGTTTTTGATTCCCCCTTTCGTACGCGGATTTTTTTCCCACTCGTGGATTTTCCTGAACGTGTGCATCTGCCTTTGGTTGCGACAAGTGAAATCCATTTTTTCAGGAGTCCAGTTGCCTTCAATAAGCACGTGACAAAGAGCTCACCTAACAATACACTTGACGTTTTGAGCATGATTGTTGCGTTGCAAACCTCTGACCCCCTGAACTGCGATTTCGCATTGTCGCCCCTGTTTTTCTTTCAGGTTGCTCTCCTTATGATGCAGCCTCATGACGGACGGAACCCTTTGCCAGTCCCTTGCGTTTCATAAAGGATGTAGGCAGGAGCTCCTTCCCATCCGTTCTCTTTGATGCAATGACATGAAAACCTGCAGAACAGCGAATCTGATGCCTGTACCTGTTGTGCAATGTTCAGTTGAATAATTCCTGATTATTTTTCAATCTTTTTTCGTAGACATTCTTTCAGGACAGATGTTTTGTTTGTGTGCAATTGCCATGGAAACATCAGTTCCAGTCCAGCCGTGATATTTTATGAGGAGACATTCAAGTCATGTTCGATCGATCGTTTTCGCTTTCCGCTGGTGGTGTGTTTGAAATGGAGAAACACATTCCACGGCAATTGACAGGGCTGCTGCTCAGTGTTTCTTTGCTGGGAGAGTCCCTCATGGCAACAACGGACGATTTCTGACTTTTTCAACAATGGAAGGCAGTGCTGGATTTCGTCTGCGCCACGGTCCATGAGCTTTTCACAGGCTGTTCCGGCTTTTCATTGAGCCGTTGCATTTGCTTTGCACTTCGCCTGCCAGCCGCCACAGGAAAGGGAAATTGTTCGTGGCGGCACAGGCTGCAATTAACGAAGCGTTGAAACCGTTATCACCTCACCACAGGACAAGTTCTGCAGCCGCAGCCATGTTCGACAAAAACTCGTCCGGAGGTGTGGTATTGTTCAAATTCACCCGCTGCACCGCACCTGTGAAACTTATGAATGTATCTTTCTCCTCATGCATTGGATTTTGGTAATTGTTCAAGTTTTGAATTGCCGCACACGCTCGGAACCTGCCTGTGGTCGGCATAAAATTGCAATTGCGTGAGATTCTGATTTTACAAATTGCCCTCTCTTGCTTCTCCTGTCTGTGCACCTTTGCTGCAATTCAGATGGAGCCTCGCCATCAAAAATGGGAACGGGAACGCTTGGAGCTGTTGGTACCATGTGTTGGTGCCTTCTCGACCAAGACGCACAGGTGAACGCGCTGGTCCCACCTGTTTCTCCAACAGATCTCTTGTCTGCATCCCGCCATCCCAGCCAGTCTTTCGCCGTCATTCACGCTTTGTGCCACAGTCCAGCTCAGGTAGATTATGCTGATTCTTCATTTGGATGCATTGGATGGTGCTGTGAACAGTTTCAGGTCAAAGATACGTTTGGACAGCATCAGAGGAAGCGGGTTAGTCGTTTGCTGTTCTGGGACGCCATTAGCATAACCATAAGCCGCCTCATCATCATTCATTTGCAGCCGTGTCCTGATTGCCGTGCGCAGCAGCGCATGGATGCTCAAATCTGCTTCAGTTCCGTGTTCCGTGTGTTTGTGCATCAGGTAATCAATGCTCAGCGTTGATTTGGCAACATCAGGCTGATTTCCCATCAAATCATTGTGGAAGACCGACAACCAGAACTGAAAATCAAGTGTGACGATTGGCACTTGGCGTCAAGTGAGCAGGAGTGAAGATTCTCATCTCTTTCTGCCAAGCTCACTGTTGTGGATAATCTTCCAGTGATTTTCCTGCTTTCCTCCAAATCCGCAGGGGTGGATTCCAAATCTTGGGTTCCTGCGGACTTCCAGTCAGACGGATATAGCCTGCCATCAGTACCTGATTGCTGATGATAAATAATTTGGCTTTTTCGCCAAGTTCAAGGAGTATGTAGCCTGCCAAGAACACAACAGCAGGTTCTGGTGTCATGTGTAACGTGTCACGAACAGGTTGAAGCCAGTTCATCGATTGGGGGGCGCTCGTTATGGGCGCTGGCATGATCAAGGGATCAACACTCTTCGACACGCTTCTGTAACTATATGTGCCCTACAGGCACAAACAGTTACCACATCACAAGAACTCACCAAAAAACAGCCTCAACTTTCACTAAAAACAATCTCAATTGGCCGGCTTTATTCGTGTTCTTGTTGGATTTGCTGAATCGCGAAAACTTGCATTTCAAATTTCAATGTGGCACAGCGTGTCGTTCGAAATATGTATATGCCAATGACAATGTGTCGATCGAAATATGTATATGATAATTTTGACACGAGTGCGCAGCGGTCACTTCAGTTCATACTGGGTACGCTTTGGAATACCCTCACCGAAAGAGAGCAAGTTTCCGGTTCATTTTGCTTTCGTGTGTGTTCCGGTGTGGTTGCGTCCATTTTTTTCTGCAGTGAATTTGGGTTTTCAATTGCACTTTTTTGCATTTTCCGGGAGTGCACCTTGCCTTCAATGGGATTTTTGCTTTCTTCACTGGCATTTTTCCACTGAACCCAGTTACCCAGTGATTGAGTTTGGGATTTTTCTCCAAAATTTGAGTTTTCCCCAAGGCTGACATATTTTGCAATTTCCAAGCTGGCATTTGGGCCTTTTTCTTTTCAGAGAGTTTTGGAAGGCCTGTTTAGTTAAAATTTTGCATAAGCCCTGGCTTGGTTAAGAAGTGGAACATTTTCCCAAAGGATCTCCACTGCCCATAATTTTCCATGAGCAGACATCACTATAATTTCCTTCTTTTTTCACCAATGTT
>JASGXE010008869.1:0-16665 GCA_030068105.1 Sinentomon sp. SZTP_YWyxl
GATTGTAACAAACCTTTTTAGGGGTGTCAGATGGTGACCAAGAGAGGTTTTTTAATTTCCGAAGCATTGAGTTTGTGCAATAAATCTGAACAAGCGCAATTAATGCATGTACGAGTTGGTACATTAATTCCGTCACTACTATCCCTCTCCATCCCATGCAACCATCAACCAGCCTAAAGAAAAGCAATTGCCTTTCGAACCGCCAGATACATTTTGCTGGTTTCCAACTGCCCGAAATACTTGCAGTCACATCCCGATTCGGCATTACAGAGACCCTTCTTCACGGGACAACGCCATTGCCCAAGGTTAATAGAATAATCGGGTTGGCCAGTCTCGAAGCATTTCGGAAGCAGCTGCATGGCACTGGAACAAGGGTCCATGGCAGCTGATTGTGGCGTCAGTCCTGTGACGTCATCGGCGGCAGAGAAAACAGGGGCAACCATCAGCAGACAGTTGACGGAGCCAAAATGCTCGTGACAAATTTGGGACATTCCGAATTGAGCAAGGTCCAAGTTTATTGCCCGCCGCTGCATCGCTGCACAGAATGCAACAGCGAGTTGCTCATTTGTTATTTTCCGACATTCATTTTCAAATTGGAATTCATGTGGAATAGAAATCAAAGTTTTCCCGTTGTCAGACGTTCAGAGCAACTCACTTTCTCGTGTGACAAGTAGGCACATGTATAGTCGAATCAGGGAATGCCGCCTGGACAGTGCAGCAGAATAGTCCAATGGCAAAGACTTCCCTAATGGTGATTAATGTCAGGCGGAGGCCCCATCGGGCCTGCAAAAACAGCGGCCCAACAGGAGAACAAACGATGAACGGTTTTCCATTCGAGTCAGGACTCTCGCTATGCCGAGGCTGGGCCGATACTCGTGGAGGAAATGTAACTCCAGGCCCTGGACGAAGCATCTGTTCCTTCTCAATGCAGTTGATTTCCAACTGAATTTCTACACGTCGCAATATGGCAGAGGTATTGTTGCAAAATTTTTGCTCACGGTCTTCATAATGTCCTTTCTTTCCAGGGTGTTCCAAAATTCACGGACGAGATTCATGTTTTCCGTTGCTATTCTGAATGCTATTCTGAACAAAAGCGTAGAGAAACAAAAACGTTTAGAAAACATTTCCCATGTATTGACCCCCAAAATACTCCAAATCGTGACTTTTGGTAGCCTAAAGCTGACCACATCGCTTGGATAGATCCAAATGCATTCTGTGGTCATATGTTATCCGACTCCAATTTCCCCCGTATATGGGTACCCCCAAAAACCTGATTTTAACACCATTTGTACTCGGGTCGAGCCGTTTTTAAGTCTCGTCTCACAGACGTCCCCGAAGAATCACCCGATAAAAATTCCCGCAATTTGTGGATTACGGACAGTCCAATTCTGGAAGTAGGAAATCCGCGGAGGACCTCTCCTTCCAAGGATTCCGCTGACGTCCGTCATTCTTATGAGATTCCCTCACACGGAAGATTATCCACTTTGACGCTGAACCCATCCTTATAAAATTACCAACACTTGATTCCAGTCCTCTTTATCATGTTACATGAAGTTTTCTCAAGGACTCAGCCAGTTCTACCAGAGATCCTTCTTTTTCGTCAGTCAGTAACGATTCTTCAACAACCAATGGGCAATGAGAACTCGTTCGTCGCATGTCAGCTGCTGATTGGTGCCTGCGCCCATGACTATAGGTTAATGGCCTCAAAGATTTTCACATGTGTCTCCATTCGCTTGCTCTCCTCTCATGACTCCCTTAATTACAAGGACCTACATTGGATCGTTGAAGTCATTTTGTCTCTGTCGCTGTACAGCCCCCTGAAAGAATGCCGGTAGTCATGCATGATCAGACACGGACATCCTATGAAAGGCGCTCCTTCATAGCTTCCAATTCAAAATCCCCTTGATTAATTCACCGGGCAGAGTCGTGGACACTCTTCCAGACAGGTAGGCCTATACTTCATTGGACTCTGCCAATTCTTTTGAATCTTGAACCCTTAGAGTAGGCGGCAGGAAATCTCTCATACCACTTAATCGAAAAGAACACAGCCTCACAGTTCGCGTATTTGGCATTGTTAAAAGAATTGCCTTTGGCCACCTGCTTGTGTATTAGTTACAAAAAAGTAATATGTATCCTTCTTTCCTTTATTGTTATGCACATACACATATTTACATTTAGAATTGAACAAATTGGAGACAACTGAAATACCACTTTCGAGCACTCTCAGATTGTAACATAAACGACCAGAATATGCTTTGGTACAAAACGAATACATATTTGAAGCTCAGTTAAGGTGTCATGGAATTTAAGCTCTTGGCACTTGAGTGCCTTAATGTGAGGATCGCAAAATCGAAGGTCTAGAAAGGCTCGACACCATGATGGCACCGCAATCCAGGAGGGATGACTCACGAAACGAGGGCGCTGCTCTCAGGAAGGCGACGAAGAAAACTTCGGAAATTATGTGAAATTTAGTGATAATGTGTGGGAGATAAAACGTAAATTAGAGACTCGCGTTTATTCTTCCTTGGCGACCGACGACGCTTCAGCAGCAGAGGGAGGGGGAGGAATCAAAAGTTACACCCCAACCCTTCCCCGACAAGCCATGTCCTATAACCCACCCCAGCGACGACAGTCGTAAACCATAAATACAAATAAAAACCGCAATGGAAATTTCTGGCAGAAATATATCCAAAAGGAGCGGTTGAACGTTCCTGTTCTGAACAAGAAACCAAGGCCGTGCGCCGACTTTAAATTCGGGGTGCCACCCTTTATGCATTTGCATTCGTACAGTTCATTCCATTTGAAGATATAAACTGAGAATGCTTCCCACTTATCCATTCAAACATTCAGCGAAACTTTGATTGCTGTGCTGAATCCCCAGTTCTCAAACGGCTTTTCATTGTTACAGGAATTCTGGTTACCCTCTTAAGCATTCTTGTGAGCATTCTCAGCTCATATCTTCAAGTGCAATGAGCTGTAGACTCCAGTCGGTGATGCAAAGCTAAGAATCCTCCCATGAAGGCTCTGATGACACATATCAGGATTCGCATGCAACAGTGGGAAAACGGCCGAAAACCGTCGATTCGGCGCAGAGAAATGAAAGTTTCGCTGTTTGTTTAAATGGGGATGTGTAGATCATTCTCACAAAAAAATTATTAAAATTTGTTCAAGTGGAAAGATGTGTAATTTTGAAAAAAAATTACTTCTTGCACATGCGCAGAAATTGTTACGGCACTTGCACAAAAATACACTCTTGTCGTGCATGAGCGATCGTCATACATATGCGATGGTAGGCAACAAGAATTTAGCGAACACCAAAGCGGGTTGACAACCTGTTGGATGACAACAATCAACAAAGCGGATACCTTTATACCGCTTACTAGCGGAATGACACCAACCAGAAAGCGATGAGGATAGGGATGAGTTACGAATGAGTCAGAAACGAAGTCCTATACGAATGAGTCAGGTAAGGTTGGGATATAGCTTACAAACATAAACGGTCGCCCACACATACGACAAGAATGACAAAACAAATCCTGGAGGCAATAGGTAAGATCGGGAAATCACGTGAACATTTAAAGTGCACGAGTAACTATACATATAGACCCGACTAAGCTATTAGCGTATTTGCGAAATGGTAGCACTTGCAAGAACGCGGAATTAATGTAGGTATAGGCCTACTCGCACATGTAAAAATGCGACTGTTCAGATTTTAGTAAAAAATTCATGCTGCAGAAATTAAAGATCCTCTTATTCAAGCGAGGTCAAAATCTGACACATGTAGAAAGCCTTGTCGCAATCTGAAGCTTTAATTTCTACCGCCTGCACAAGAGCAAAAAAGAGATAGAAAGTTTCGGAGGCAACAGTTAAATGGGAAAAACACATGTATGGGTACATTAATTCCGTCGCTACTGTACAATTAAGGTTTACGATTTTTGGGTGCATGCTGCACCCTGACGCCTCACCAGATCTACACCAATGAGAGATAAATATATCTCCTGAACTTGAGAAGTTTTCTCTGCGATTGCCTCCTAAATTTCAATTAATTTCATTGAGTCGCAACTTTTGGAAGCCGCCTTCCCGCAACATGCGCTTTCTTCAACACGCATGCAAGCCAACCAAACCAGCTGAAAAGCCGAGTCTCGAAGCATGCATTCGATAAGAATATTAAGAAAAGGGGAGTAAATCTTAGAATTTTTGCAGTTGCTTTTGTGAATTCAAATTCGCGAGTGTTTGATAACGAACTGCGATTATTTCAATTAATTCGTAAACGGGGAACTTGACACAAACCGCAAGGCCTTGAATGAACAGCGAAAGAATGAAAGAAAGATGGAAGTGGGTGAATTTCAGTCCGAATTTGCGAAAATTTCTCCTGAACTCCCAGAGGCGTATTTGATTAATCTGTATGAATAGGGTAATTTTCCATACAAACACCATGTTAAACTTCCGACCCAGAGAAAGTGTGAAAAAACACCCGGAATAAAGAAAATAGGTTAGGTTGGGTTTGGGTAGAGATAATAGGGGTGGTTAGGGGAGTTAGCTTTTGTTTGCTTTTTTGTTCACACGAAAAGTCGGGATATCTCCCGATTCGTATAGATGAATAAAATACCCTCCCGAACATGTATGTATGGAGAATTCTTCCCGCAGGAAAGGCATCCAGCCAACAATGGTCCGTTTTTCGAACACATTATTTCCCTTGGAAGTTTTCAGCAACGAGGGTGTTTCCCCAGATATGATTATCAGGCGTTGGTGGAAATGGATTTTGAACAGAGGTTTTTGAACAGAAGAAATGATTTTTACAGAGAATTTAGAAGAGAATTTTTGAACAGAGGAAAAGCAGGAAATATTCCTCCGCTTTTTCAAACCTCATTTCGTTAATTTTACGCCTCCTCGTTGCCAAGGCAACAACTTCTTTTTTTACCATTTTTCTCTTTGTCAAAATAGCGCGATGGCGAGTGTGATTGTCAAAAAAAAAAGAATGCTACCCGCATAGCAGATCAAAGCTGTGCCGTTGAAAACACGAATGCTTTTGTGATTGTGAATTTTCACCGCAGGCACGACGGCCACCGCAGCAGGCTTGGCTACTATATACAGCGTTTCCCAAAAGTCACTTGACAACCCCTGCTATTTGGCAGTTTTCAATCTTCTCTTGTGGAGCTATTTCTAGAGATTTCAGGTTCAGATTGGGCAGGCTGCCTGCTGCAGGTGTTATCCATTCGAATTGGAACAAACACAACTCCAAGCTTCCAGAGTTGCTTCAAACTGCAATGCACTCTTCAGGGGTTGTCAAGTGACTTTCGGTAAACCCTGTATAGATCCTCTTTAACAAGCGAGGTCAAAATTTAACACTTGTAGTAAGCCTTATCGCAATCTGGCGCTTTAATATCTACGGATATACCGCCTGCACAAGAGTAAAAAGAAAGAAAGAAAGTTTCGGAAGCAACAGTTGAATAGGAAAAACACATATATCGGCTGCCTGGGGCTGACAATACACCCACGCGACTTATAAAGGGCCATTTTTCGAGCTGGGTCGTCGTGAATCCGCGTTGACAGCAGATCAGCTGATTCGAGCATTTGTTTTCGAGCTCTTGCCTGAAATATCCCAAAGCTTCGCTATTCGAATACAAAACTCTGAGTATAAGGAAAGCCCAGCATCGCAGCGACTAGCCTGCTGTGGAGGGTGCAGTCGGAGTCCACCGAGTCTGAGCTCTCCCCCCCCCCAACTCACTCGTGCCCCCCGCAAATAATTAGTCAACTCAGTTTCCTTGACAAAAACAAATTTCAAATTAAATGAACATGCACGAACGGTACTGCTGCTTGCTATTCGAACGCGAAACCGTTTCAGAAGCCGAAAAGGCAGCGAGAAAACTTTAACTCATCGCTCTTATCCCCTCCCTGCTCAGCCCCCACGCTCCCTCTCCCATCTTCAACCCTCCATTGACCCTCTTCACGCCCTTCCCGCACACCCCCTTTTCCTTCCTTCTACTCTTTCTTTCCCTCTCGCAATATATTCTCCCTACAAACTTCGTGTTTGTTGCTTGCAGTAATAACCCTTTTCGGCAAGAGAAGAGTTATCTCCCCAATTCGTCCCTCTTCTCCTTCACCGCCACATCCCCTCTTTCTCTCGCACCCCGTGATCCATTCCCTACCCTAATCCGATCCGATGCATGCAGTTGGAGCCCTTACGGTGGGGGTGATATTCCGTGGAGAGTAAGGAAAGATTGCAACTTTATGGATAAAGCAAAGAGCAAATTAGACCCCAAAAACACTAACAGGCCTTCCATTCGCATATGAGTGGAATACGAGGGTAACGGTTGACAAATACGGTTCTAATTTCATGAATTTTATCTTCGCCAGAAAGTTTAAAGCGGGTAGTAAAAGCGCATTTCCTTATGCAGAGGAGTGCGTTGGCGGTCCAGCGAACACTGACGGTGATTTTAGAAAGAGGGCCGCTTTGTGAGCCAAGCATCATTACTGCCATCATCAAACTCACGCGCAAACTACAGTAAACCCTTTCAAGCAAAAAACGCTTTCAAGGAAAAACCTTTCAAGAAAAACATTTCTCGTAAAACCCTTTCACGGAAACACCCTTTCGAGTAAAAACCCCTTCAAGTAAAAACCATTTCGCGGAAAAACCTTTCAAGGAAAACCCTTTTAAGGAAAAACCTTTCAAGAAAACCCTTTGAAGTAAAAACCCTTTCGAAGAAAAACGCTTTAAGTAAAAACCTTTTCAAGCGAAACCGATTCAAGTAAAAACCATTTCAATGGGTATGACGAATGAAACAATGTTGATAACTGTGGACCTTAACAAGGTCATTGCAATCTGACACTTTAGGTTTTTGTAAAACAACCACCCAAAACATTTTGGCTGTTCATTAGTTGCATGTGTTCGTTAAAATTTCAGCAACTCCCACACTCTTAATTATATAGAAACTTCAGCCTTTATTCTGTTGCCTGAAACGAAACCAAATTCTTTATGTTTTCCCAACACTTGTTACAGTGTTGAAAGACTGAAAGAAGTTGGCAATCTAGGCTTGAATGGCTGTTCATGATCTATGCGGTGATCTTAACGAGGGAACGTATACCTGGTCCAAAATTTTTAAGCTCGATTGGTATAAAATTAGCTTAGATTAGGTTAGGATATAGGTAGGTTTGGTGGGTCAGGTGAGGTCAGTTTTACTTTGGTTTGGTGAGGATTTAGCGAAATAAGGACATTCGATCTTAATGATTTTCGGAACAAAGTATCCCAACCCATCTTATCATTGGTGGCAAAGGGTTTATGAAAGGGTTTCTGAAGCAAGGAGTATGGTGATGAGTTCCAGGACGCTGGACCAACCATGATAAGGATATTTTGCCGGGAATTGCATGAGGGTATGACACCAAATTCACTTCTTAAGATTTAGGGAAGCAGGCTAAATTCATTTTCGATCCTTCGCCTAATTTTTGAAACTTTCTTGAATATTTCGTGCTATATGCCTTGATAAACAAAAACGTCAAATAAACAACAAATCAACCATGATTTATTATGGAAGGGTTTTCATTGAGGTTGGCCTCAACACCTTCCCGTGTTTCCTTCAGTGGGGTTCACTTAAGAAGGTTGCAAACGGGGATCTTTCCCTGCGTGAAACCGAATCGTGACAGAACTTTGTGTGCGCGCAGCCCTTGAGGAGGTGCCAAAAGGGGGATTAATACTTCAGGACGACTTTGGAAAGGAACTCAAGAAAGGATGTTCCATGGAAGTGGATCGGGAACAAGAAACTACTCGGGGAGAACAAACTTGTGAAAGTCGTTCTGGGGCACTGTCCAGTGAAGATATTCAGATATAGCGAGGAGTTAACGATCTTGTAAAGAAAACTCTTGCATGAGATTGCTGCGGTCGGTTGGAAAGTATAATGTGATCTTCAGTAAATATTCTCAGTCGCCCGTTTCTTCACACAGTACGCCGTCAAATAATAAAGCGCGCCATTTGCCACACCCCCGCTAATTTTATTCCGATATTCTCCTATGATACCGGTCCTGTCATCATGCATATAATTGCAACTCGTTTCTTCCATGAAGCAATTTAAGATTGAGAAATATGATGCTAGAAAACTATTTTAGGAATAAATTAACTGCGCTTCTCTCTGTGTGCTTGCACACTTTCCATTGAATATCTATTATTCACATTCTATAGCTCAAATGATCATTAGTTTCGCTCAGAAAGAGCGTTTTTGCCTACCTTCGTCTTCCGAAGTAACATTATTATTATTAATTTTAAAATTTTAATTTTAAAAACTTTCAAATTGCTTGGCTGTTTTCGGTCATTTACCGGTTCAACAATTAAGGGGAAAAAAGCAACCGCGGTAAAAACGAGCCAAAATGTGGCTTAATTCAAAAAAATTTTAAAACAAATTTTTGGGCCAAAACAAAAGCAACCCGTTTAAATTGGGGAAAGCCTTTCGAACCTGGCCGGCAATTTTCAAGGCTTTTAAATTGCCCCAATTCTTAACCAATTATTTTATCCCTTAATGGTTCTGGGGTTGGAAAATTTTAATAAGGGGAAATTTAATTAAGGGAAGCCATTGGCAGCCGAATTTGTTCTCCGCTTTCCCGGGTTGGAGTTTTGCAATTTAACACGGGGCAATTGATTCCCAATTTGTAAAAGCCCGTTTGGGAATTTTAATCAATTTTTCCGAAGTTGGGGTTTACGTTATTTGCAAAATCCGCTTGCCCGGGAACCGAATGGCTCCGAAGGCGCCAAAGAGAACCCGGGTTGAACCCAACTCTGCACTTATCAAGGGGCAATTTTTCGCATGGGAAAGGAACACCCTTTTCAACACTGGCCAGAAACATTTTTGGAACATTTCTGAACGTAAATTTTTGGCAATGTGTCTGGGATCATTTACGATTCCATTGCCGCCCATACATCAAAGGGTGAGAAAATAATAGTTGCTGGAGACTTTAATTGCCCTTCACTTTTTAAAACTTGTGACAACCTTTCTGTCACAACAGCTAATGATAGATTAGTTCAGGACATCATCAGTACCTTTTCCCTAAAACAGCATGTTAAGGTTCTCACCCGTATAACTCACGATTCTGCTAATATTTTGGATATTGTGCTCACTAATTTTGAAACCCCATTGCCCGAGGTGTCGGTTGTCCATGGCCTATCTGACCATGAGGCTGTTATTGTTCGGTTCTGCCAGAATGCTCTCGATTCCACCACTAGACAACCAAGATACAAGATCTCATCTTTCACTGATTTCTCAAAAGTTAATTGGAACCACTTAAATGCATTTCTTTTCTGGAATCCTTTATTGACTGTCGAAAGTATGCGCGGGAGATCCGTGACTGAGGTGTGGTCAACAATTAAGAACACTCTTCTTGCCATTCTGGGAATGTTACCAAAATCTACCAAGAAATGCTCAACTAAATTTCCGTGGGTAAAAAAAACTGAAACGTCTTTTTGTTAAAAAGAGGCAAGTTCATGCTAAGCTAAAGCGCAGTCGATTGCCATGCGATCGTGCAGCTTACGAAAGAATCAGTAGCGATTGCAGCAATTTAAACAACAAGCTTTTCAATCAGAAAATTGCACGTGCTGTTTCGAGCAACAATTCAAAAGCATTTTGGAGATATTTGAGCTCACTGAAGAGAGATGACAGTTTCCCACCCATTAAGGGACCATCGGGAGAAATGTGTGTTGCATCCACCGAAAATTTTGAAATCTTGAATAAGTTCTTCGTTAATGTATTTCAATCTGCAGTTGTTGCCAATGTTTCTGTTGTTTCATCCGCTGCTAGTAGTGGTTCAGTTTCATGCAGTCATCAGAGTGATTAGGATTCGTTTTCTGACCTCACCTTTACTGTTCGCGGCATATATAAACTTTTGACTGGCATCAAAGCCAAGAAACCTGCTGGCCCTGATGGATTGCCGGGAGCTCTTATCAAAAACCTTGCACCTTCACTAGCCGCTCCCTTTGCTGCACACTTTCAATCCATTTACGATCAAGGTGCTGTCCCCTCTGATTGGAGTCAAGCCATTGTTAAACCCATACCAAAAAAGGGTTGTAGTCGCAATTTGCCAGAAGGATATCGACCAATTTCTTTAACTTGCATCTGTTCAAAAATATTTGAAAAGGTTTTGTGCTCCCACATTCGATTCCATCTGGAGGATATGAAATTTTTTCATCCAAATAAATTTGGTTTTCGCAGTAATCTCTCATGCGAGGCGCAACTTTTACTATTCAGTGATGATCTGGCAAAGACTATTGATGCCAGTGTTCCAGTGCATGCCATATTTTTGGATCTTGCGAAGGCGTTCAATCTTGGCCCTCATTATAGGCTTAAACAGAAACTTATACAGTTAAATTTTCCGCCAAAAATAGTCGCAATTGTTGACTCCTTTCTTGCAAAGAGATCTCAGCGCGTTTTGGTGCAAGATTCCTTCTCCACAGAGGCGCTTGTTACGTCAGGAGTTCCCCAAGGTAGCGTCATAGGACCTCTTTTGTTCCTAATCTACATTAATGACATTGCTGAATGTGTCAAATCCACAATTCGTCTCTTTGCTGACGACATTGTAATTTATCGGCCTATTCTTACTCCCGATGACTGTACCACTTTGGCAGCGGATCTTTCTTCTGTGCATGACTGGTGCGAGAGGTGGGGAATGCGTATGAATACGCAAAAAAGCAAAGTGATGTGTTTTTCCTCCCGCGTGCCTACCGCGCCTATAAGCAATCCATATTCCATTGGTTCTGTTCCGCTTGAAGTAGTAACCAGTCACAAGTATCTCGGAGTTACCCTCAATAGCAAAGTTGGAGCATGCAAAATAATCTTGTGAAGAAGGCCATGTCTACTTTAGGCTTTGTTACTCGCAACTTGAGAAATGCTCCATCAGCACAAAAACAGCTTAGGCCTACCTACACCGCGCTTGTCAGACCCATTTGGGAATATGCCTGTGCTGTGTTGGATCCGGCCAATAAAAAAGACTCGCAGTTACTGGAAAGTGTTCAAAGAAGAGCAGCACGCATAATCACTGGCCGTTTCGACCGAACTGCGAGCGTCACATCGATGCTTAATGAACTCTCGCTACCCACTCTAGAGAGCAGAAGGCGTTTGAAACGACTTGATTTGTTTTATGATTTCGTGACAAATTGGATATCTGCACAAATACCGGCTAACTACCGCCTTAAACCTTGCCAAAGGCGCACGGATAATGGCCTGAGTTTCACAATTCCATTGTGCCGCAGGAATGTTTATTCGAATTCCTTTTTTCCGAGAACAATTCACGACTGGATTGCGCTGCCTTCGAATTCAAATGCGATACATGGCGCTCTAGATTTTACCTCACGCACCAGGCGCTTTTGATCTTATGCTTCTTGTCCGATCGTCTGTCTTTTCGTTATTGTAATTTGTTTGTTTTAACTCATTGACTTTTTTTTTCTTTTTTTTACTCTTTGACTAGGGGCGGTGCTCGTCACTGCCACCAAATTCTTTGTGGCATTTTTTGTGTGAAAAAAAAAATAAAAAAAAATAAATGTGCCTGAGGTTGTGAGTATAGTTAGTGCTGGACTCACAACCTCATCATGCCTTAAGCGAGTTTCAGTATCATTCATCGGGTAAATGTGCCCATATACACGCATATTTTCCCGAGATTATCCACAGATTTAGAAGACATAGGCCTGCGCGATTTGAAGATCACGGAGCCATATAAATCGCTCGTGTGTACTAAATCTGCGACAAGAAAGTGGTATTCCAAACACGTGTAAAAAAGTTGTTCACAGGGTGATCTAACAGAAACTCCTGATTTAGAGTGTATGCATATGATAAACACGAATAAAGCATGTGTTTCTGGATATATTATACAGGGTTTCCCAAAAGTCACTTCACAACCACTGCCATTTGCAAGTTTTAAATCTTCTCTTGTGGGGCTATTTCTGCAGATTTCAGGTTCGAATTGGGCAGGCGGCTGCCTGCTGCAGGTGTTATCCACTCGAATTGGAACAAACGGCGACTCCAAGCTTCCAGAGTTACTTTAAAACTGCAATGCACTTTTCTGGGGTTGTCAAGTGACTTTTGGGAAAACTGTATACTGAAATGCTGCCCTGAAGATGTGCGCGGATGTGAACAACTGGAGCCCCCTCACGCTCAATCCCAATCGCAATCAATCAACACCTCAGGGATTAATTCCTCTTGTTTCGAATAGTGTCTTCATGAGTGACAGCGACTTCCGGCGAGTTCCAGGTGTTACTTTGAAAGAAATGAGCTAGAGAAAAGTAATAGATCTCTTGTGATCACGCTGAGATGCAGAGAAATGCGGAGTGCCCTCAGCAGACAGACGCAAGACAAGAGAGTATCAATCACTGGCGGCGCATGAACATGTCTTCAGCAATTCATGTTTAGATAACTCAATCACAGCTCTCAACGACGAAAAGACGAGCATCATCCTGCCTTCCCCGAAGAAACAGCATGCTCCAAAACGCCCTGAAGATTTTGGTATCTCAGGTTTTTACTCGTATCTAAGTGCTTTCATTTCTCATGTATCATTCCTCGAATTTTTTTGTTCCACACTTAATGCCACACTTTCAATCATTATGCAAGATGGGACAATGGCATATTGGGAGGAAATGTTTTAGAGGGCCAGGCATCTCCAAGTGGTTTACATGATCGCATTCAGAATAATGAGTATGTCCGTGCCATTGCTTCAATCCAGCAACCATTTCCCATACTTTTCACTGAAAGTTTTATGAGCAAACGGATTGCTGCAATTCCTGCAAAGAAAGCGGCTGGCATCGATGGCATTCATCCACAATTAATTAAGCTGTTAAATAGGCCGTTGGTACCATATTTTATTATTCTTTTTTCCAAGATTTTTTGGCTTTCTCAGTATCCTTCAAACTGGAAATCTACCTACATTTTGCCAATTCCGAAAAAACCACCATACTGGGACCCTCGTAATTACAGGCCGATCACCATTGTCTCAGTGTGTCCTAAACTCTTTGAAAATATTCTTTTCCATAAGCTTTATGACTTCCTTGAACAAAAGGATTTTTTCTTTCCAAACCAGCATGGTTTTCGTCAAGGACGCTCTTGTGAGACTCAACTTCTTGAGTTTACTTTTGATATCTGCGCATTTCTTGAAAAAGGCTTGCCAGTGCATGCTATCTTCATTGACCTCAAAAAGGCTTTCGACTCTGTTCATCACTCTCTTCTACTTGAAAAGCTAAAAAAGTCAGGTGCACCGTCGATGCTAGTATCACTCATTGCCTCGTTTTTAGAGGGTAGAACCTCCAAAATCAAATTTGATAATGTAATTTCAGACCACTCTGTTAACATAAACTGCGGCGTGCCCCAGGATAGTGCACTAGGGCCGCTTCTATTTTTGGTTTTCATGAATGATCTGGCTTCTCAAGTTAAAGGGCACTTGCGACTTTATGCTGACGACATTGTGATTTACAATGCTATTTGTACTGAAGATGACATATTATCCCTAAAAATTGACCTGGTTAATCTCAATAGCTGGTGTGATAAATGGAAAATGTCCATAAACGTAGAAAAATGTGCTGTGGTTAAGTTTTTCTGTGGGAAAGCAACATCAATTACCAACAAAAGGAACAGTTCCACCAAGTACGAAATAAATTCTTCTCAAATTCCAGAGCTCGAATCCTTCAAGTATTTAGGGGTAATCCTTTCCGCCGACCTGAGTTGGACACTCCATATCAACTTTGTTATTTCAAAAGCCAAAAAATCGTTGGGCGTAGCGATGAGGAACCTTAAGAATGCTGCCGAAGATATAAAGGTAAAAGCCTATCTAACTACAGTTCTTCCAATACTTGAGTATGCGTGCATAGTGTGGGACCCGATACTGCAGTCTCATATTGAGGCAGTAGAGAAAGTACAAAGACTTCCCATTAGGTTCATAATCAACGACTTCTCTCGATATGTCAGTGTAACGAACAATGCACTAAGGCTTGGCCTACCTCTATTGGCAGCAAGGAGAAAATCGAGAAGATTGAACTTCATACGAAATGTGTTCAATAGAAGTTGTCAGATCGAGCTTCCGAACATGTTCAAGCTTTTTGCAGAACCAAAACGCAACAAACATAGGCATGTTCTTGACTACCCGCTTATCAAATCTTCAGTCTTCCGCAATTCCTTTTTCCCCCGCACTATCATTGAATGGAATCAACTCCCGCAAAATTTCGATCTGACGGCGCATATCTAAAATCCAAATGCGACGGATAAAATGGAGGCAGAAAATATAGCAATCAGGCGGATAAAAATCCAGGGCATCCATCAATCGAGTTTAAATCGCTATTGACGACCGCCTAAAAGCGCAATTGATTTTATTGTTGTTGATATCTTTGACTCTTCGTTCTTGATCTGTTGCTTTCCTTGCATTGCCATTGTGAAGCTGTGTTGTTGCTGCCATTTCGCAGCCATTTGATTAAATAAATAAATAAATAAAAAAATGCCAATTTGTCCTCATCGAACAAGGGCTCTGGTCTCATTTTACCCGGCAGCCATGCCATCGATATGAAATGACACCAGCGCCGCAAAAGAAATGGCATTCACGTGGAGTGTGAAACTGGATAAATGACACCATCATGCGCCGCAAAACCAAACACATTCACACATATAAAGAAATAAAACCTGGACCACCAGCACCGCAAAAAATTACGTTCACGTGAAGCCGGGCGCAAACACCAGAAGCCAAAACCGTCCATGACTGCCTGCAAGATTGACCTTTCTCCAAAACACGACTTATGAGACCACCAGCCTGTCGGTTTCTCTGCGGTGAGCGGGAGGCTTCAGCTTCACTCTGGTCTCCATGGTGATTTTCCGCATCGTGAGAGAGCCCGCCTTCAATGCATTCGGATCACTTTGTCACCATGGAGATTTGTCGCTGCTACGAAAGTGACACAACCTACATTTGCCTCAAGGTGTGAGCCGTCTGTTTTTCATCGCGTAACCCTGTCAGTGAATTGGTGGAGATGAGACAACCATCTGCTCCATGCTGATGTTCAAACGAAGGACCTCGTCGGAGCTTCGAAAAAAATAAATCGGCGGAACCTGCGAACTTACACCTTGTTCCATTTGAAGATATAAACTGAGAATGCTTCACATTCTTCCATTTAAATGCACAGAAAAACTTTAAAACCCAATGCCGAGAATGAAGTTTTCGACCGAGTTTTCATTTGTTGAAAGAATTCTGAATTCACTCTGAGCACAATTGGAAGCATTCTTAGCTCATATCTTCAAGTGGAATGAGGAGAAGAGGAGTGATTTGGCTCGAAGTCTTCATGCATTGACCCTTACGACATCCATTCCTTTCATTTAATCACGAGAATTTGCATCCGTGTGTGCATTTTTTCCTCAAGACAGATCAGGGTGACGATTTCACACTGAACATTTTCGGATAATTCGCAATGGTGGCAAATTGCTTTTTCCGTCCAAAGGCGTCATCCTTTTGTAATCACTAATGGATACCGTGTATAAGCCAGAAATACAAATTTACAGCGGAGAGATCATGAACGTGGTAGCGCTAACCCAAGAGGTAACGTTAATGCGAGGCAAATTTTTCCCATCAAATCCAATGATAAAAATTTGCCCCGCATTATAGCTTTACGTCTGGAGTTAGCGTTAACCCGTTCTTGATCTCTCCGCTGTTTTCTTACGGCGGAGAGATCATCACGGGGTTAACGCTAACTCCGAACTGCGAGGTAAATTTTTGCCATTTACTTCAATGCTAAAAATTTACCTCGCAGCTCGGAGTTAGCGTTAACCCCGTGATGATCTCTCCGCCGTTATTAGTGTTTTACACTAAACTTAGCTAGCGATAAGTTTTCCTTTGAAAGTTTTCAAAAGCTTCAAGTAAAATCCTCGTCAAAGCTCGAGAAAAAGAGCTCATGTCAGAAACGGATTTTTCCCTTAATAAAACGCGCCTTTCAGGTACTTTTCGAACAGGTTGTGTTCCCATGAGAATCCCCCAACTCCATTGCAGGCAGACGAAGGTAGACAGAAGAAACATCAATTCTAGTTCTGTCTAGACTCTAGAGGGGATACACTGGCATCTATTCGCAAATTTCTCAAGCAGACGTCTTGTCTTATAAGCTGGCAGTGCTTAAATTGCTGAGGGTTGAAAGACACGCCATTACAGATTAGCGGTGAGCGTTGAGAGAGGGTGGGGTCGGGGAGTCGGGAGGAGATGAGGTGGGAGGGGCTCCAACGTAAACAAAATGCTAATCTCTGCCCTGACAAGTGACAAGCTGACAAGCGACTACAGACAAAAACAAATGGTTCCGTAGAGAAACTAAGAAACAGCTATAGAGGGAGCGAGAGAGATACGTTGAGAGAGAAAGAGAGATAGAGAGAGAGAGAGTGCGGGAGAGAGAGAGAAGGACGTCTTTTTCGAAATAATTTTCCTCACAGAAACACAAGACCCATGTGTTCATGAATTTCCTTGTCAAGGTGATGGATTTCTGAAAAAGGGGATTTTTACGAATCGGAAAATAGAACATTTTTGAAAAACTAACAAAATCACATTGTACATTCTCCTTGGAAAAATTCGCTTCCAGGCAGAAACTCCAAGAACCGACATGAGAGGAATTTTCTTTTTCTAACATGTGTTTTACACTTTCCTACGCAATGTCACAACGGGAGTTGGGAGCTGTTCCAGAGTCTTTCG
>JASGXE010008870.1:0-16474 GCA_030068105.1 Sinentomon sp. SZTP_YWyxl
CAAGGGTTTGTAATAATTTTATAATTTTTGACATGTCAAAACAAGATATCCTAAGTCACAAAAAATGCCAAAAAAACTGCATAACGCGCATCTACAAATCTGGTACAGATGGAATCCCTCTATCATAACGATAGCCAAAGATCAGCATGTTCACAGGTCAGACTCAATGTGCTGGAAAATCACGAAACACAAAAAACCGGTCAGACTCAATGTGCTGGAAAATCACGAAACACAAAAAACCGTTTTTCTCAAAATGCAAAAAAGTGACTTATCCCCTAAAGTCATGGAGTCACAGAATTGGCAAATACGAGTTACCAAAGTTCAGGCAGGTGGGAAATTGGGGTTCTCTTTACTCGTTTGGGGTGGGGATGTATTCCGGTGGGGTTTCCCCTGGGATACAATTTACCTGGGAGGATGCCAAGTTCCCTAAAGAGCCAAGTCAGTCCAATTCTGCCAGTAGCATAGAAGAAAGGGGAATGCAAAAAACAGATAGGCCCAGCAACATATGCCTGATTGAATATTGATCTTGACCTGTTTGAGTTGACCCAGTTGAAGAAAGAATCGAGAATTTAGTTTTGCATTGGACAGATGGGACAGCCTGCCTACAAAAGCAAGAAGCGCATATTACATGAGGGTCTTTGGTCAAAGAAAGAATAAACATCTGCCGCAGAAGATCTGCCAGCAATCGGAACAAGGAAGGATCTCTCAGTTGGTGTCATTGTTGGTTGGACTGTTTTTATAGTTCAACTGATTGAGAGTTCATCATTGAGACTGATATGACTGTTCTGTTCTGTCCTGTTCTGTTCTACTGAGTTCATCATTCAACAACTGGTTTCAACGTCAGAGCAACTACTCGTATCTGAATATTCGATTGAGGAATAAAAGTCAAAAGTTTTTCTTAGTCAGTGTTATCACTTCTTCACGTTATGATTTGGTCAGCTGCAAGCGGCGGCAGAAAAGGACCTTTTCTAAGAGTCGCTTTCCCAAACCGACCTAAACTGGCTGCTCATAAACTTGAAAAAAAGCTGAGAGCAGTAGATAATGATAACTTTGAGAGCTTTGGTCAATGGCTTTCGAGGGGCATTTCAGGACAAAGGGGAAATATTGGATAAAGAACCAGATTTTAAATTCGAAGCAGCATGGACAATGATGATAAGAGAGGAACTTGAAGGCTTTGGTTGACGATCTTTTGAATTTTCACCCAATTTTGGCTTTTTCGGCACGTAGGCCCAGTACCTACGGATACTTTGGGTCGATTTTTTAAACGAAGCCCATCTTTTAGGCCGCGGATTATTTTATTTTTTAAATGCAATTTTGTGCACAAAAGAAAAGAATCCGCGGCCTAAAAGTTGGGCTTCGCTTAAAAAATCGGCCCTTTGTATCTTGAACTGGATTCTGATGCAAAGTTTCACTCAACAAAACCTGATCAACAATGTTGAGTCTGCATGGAACACCCACTGATGCCAAACCAAAGGCAAAAATGTCTTGCCAGATAGGTACAATGACAAGGTACATAGGTAGGTATAACAAGCTAAGCCTAACCTTGATTGTTCACGACGACCTCGCCTTGATTGTTCACCATCACATTTTGTGGCAACTTCAGAGGATCTTCTACTTCAACTAATGTGACATCATCATCCTGAATAGTCAGGCTCTGTGTGGATGTAGAGGAACTGGTTGCTATCAGCTGTGTTCCTTGGCTGGCCAACTGCTGCAGGAACTGCTCCCTCAATTCAGGTTCCAGGATGGATATGATTTCATTTTCACCAGTGTGTCCATTTCCACAGCCATGCGATGAAATCTGAGATGTAATTGAAGTAATCCCATTATTGCTTGAACTTGAAATGCTCCGAGATACCTCTGCAGCTACCTGCTCAATTGTTAAGCATTCTTTCGAAATGGCAGACGAAGCGAGTCGATGGTCATAAATGTGTTGATCTTCATGGAGGGTAGCAACACCATGAAATGTGTGGTTGTGGTCCAATGAAATGTGTGGTCCATTGGAATCATGCATCTCCGAAGGTAAGGGCTCATGACTGGTGTGTTGGTGTGTTGAGTGTAGGTTGTTAAATCTCTCAACAATTTCCAATGTCTCCAATGACTGGTTCTCATTATCACCATTCATGTGAAGGCTTATTGCTCCTGATCCTCCAATTACAGAGCTAACAACAATCTGCATGTTATCGGAAGCTTCCAGCATTGAAGATGAAGCACATGCATTTGCATTGGACAATTCTGCAAGATGTTGGGACACTGGGATGGAAGCAAATTTATGAGAGCTACGAGCAGCCAAATTGTACAGGTGAGTCGATTCAACTATTTGCAATGACTCACGATTTGGCTCTGGTTGAGCCTCCGACACGAAAGAATCAGCTGAGTTTGTTTTGGGAAAGAAATCTGGAGGGCATGGAGCATCTGGATGAGAATCTGCCTTCTCTGCTACATCAATTTCTTCTGAGGTTTGCCCCACGTTGGTGTGTGCAGTTTCATCAAAACTGACTCTGCTGGATGAAGGCTCAGGTATTATTTTTTCGCATTCCTCATTCTGGTTTGCATGCTGTTGTGGGTCATTAATAAGTGTGTCCCCAGAAGTGGGACTTTGGAGAACTGCCTGTTCAGAATGCTCATTTTCCGGAATACCCTGCCTGTCACAATTTGATGTGTCCGAAGAACAAGTGGGATCAGACAGGACAGTCTCATCAAAATGTGCATTTTGCAGGCTCCATTCATTGTTAATAGGTGTTTTTACAGGATGCACAAGATGAGCTGCTGTTCCATGGTCTTGTGCATTTGATGGGGTCCTCTGATCACCGTTTGAAGTTGCTGAGATAGGCCCACTGGAGAGAACTTCTTGAGCTTGATTATACTGTTCCTCAGCTAGGCCTATGCTCTCACAGTCTGGTGCAGGCTTGCCAATTGGAGAGGTGATGTCTGGATCTGGAGGTTCACCCTCATCGGGATCAAAATGCACCTCAGATTTTATGAGGGGTCCATTGGAACTAGGAATGTGGTTTGATTCATGGTTAGAGTCAACAACCTCATTTCTCTCACCGCCGGAATCTGTTTCTTTTTCGTGAAGACGATCAATGACAGCTTCACTGCATCGGACATCACTTTCATGATCATCAGCCTCATGAATCTCTGGTGGTTCATCTTTGAAAATCTTGGAACTCTGTGTATCCTGCAATTTTTCAGGACCCACAACTGCATGTCTCTTCTTTTTTGGCCGAACTGAATTGACTTTGCAAACCTCCATTGCAGCAATTTGAAAGCGTCAAGTTAGGTTGGAAGTTCAGAGTTCTGTGCATTTCCCAGATGTTACATTACTCTGTAACATTACCATGCCATGTAGGTAATGTTGCAAATAACCTGCCAACATAAAATCATCAGGCATGTGAAATGCACTTCTTCTAAAGCAAACCCTTCGAGAGAAAAAATGATTGAATTGTCCAATTGAGTTAATTTCCAGGTGGCAATGTGAACCACCTACCTACCTCCATTTACGATCACGGGCTGAGAGAGCACATACCTGCAAAAAGGTGGTGCCACAAATCTACCCTGGGAGCAACATGTTCTGGCAAGTTTCAAGCTCACAGAGAAGTACGAGTAAGTCTCTCTGGCTCGTCTCTTTCAAAAAATCATCATGGAATGAGTTGTCACAGGGCTGGAATAAAGGATTCATGGAGGTGTTAGTGAACAGGATCTTTGTGTTTTGGAGGGTTGAAAGGGTAATTGATTTGAGGGACTTTTGGCCGATCATGCAGTTGCAAAATATTGAGATTTTGATCATTTTATTCGAAAAGCAACGGCAAAAAATGAGGATTATGCAACGCTTAAAGTGTCAGGCCGTTGGGTGCAAAGCAGAGAAAGCAAAGATCAATCGAGAATATTTTGAGTTACAAATTTTATTGGAACATCATCTCGGTTTGGGATTAAAACCTCTCATATCCTGCATTTTGTGCAGGGCAGAGGATCCCAGGTGATCAATTTCTGATCAATTGGACTTTGAAATTGACATCACATTCGAAGCCACTCGTTAACCTGAGAAATGTGCTGAAGAGAAGCAGAAAAGAAGAGAAGCAGAAAATGACAATTTTAGGTGCCTTTGGAGGTATTTCGCCAGCTGAAAATATGAAGATTTTCTTTGGGGATTTTGGATTAGGCTACTTTTGGGATTTGGAAGGTGTTGCGCAATGTAAAATGTTCGGTGTAAAATTGATCAGAAAAATCGTGGTCAGTCGTGCTGAAGAATTCTGACGGTGAAGTTGTGAGGAGCGGAAAGCCTCAGGTGTTTGAAGTCGTCGATCGATCGTGGCGATCGTCAAAATGGAAAATCTTTCCCATGGAGGGATGGTCGTCAACGTAAAGTACCTATTGATTGGCGGTCGCGCTGAAGAAGTTGGAAGAACAAGTCAGAGGAGAGGAGTGAAAGGTATACGAACCGAGGTCGCGAGTGGCGAGTGTAGAAAATATATTTGAAGCAATTCAACAGTTTCTTGGTGAGTCAGAGTCCAGTGTCGTGAAACTTTAAATGTGCTAATACTCTGAGAGAAAATGGGGAAAACTTCACCCCTCAAACACAATATAACCTTTTTCTAAAAGTCTTGAAAACGGAGTGTTTGTAAATGGGGAAAATCATGGGGTTTAGCGATAAACAAAAACTTAAATTCTAGAAATGAAAAACTTCTGTGTTAATCTTATTCATCTGTGTTGATAATTATCCGAAGTGAATCAAGGGTTGCGGATGTCGACAGGGGCAACGAACTCGAACGCTGTGATTCAGGTTCGATTGTTGTGATCTATTTTGATGAGAGGAAACTGAATCAATTTATGGGGAACACTTGGGAAACTTTGAGAGAAACATTCAATGTGATCTTGAGTGGACCATGAGGAACTTCGACCCGACTGAAATTTCATTTGGATCAGATCCAGTGCTGCAAACATTACACTTTATGGGAACCAAACGTGAGAGTTAGGTAATTTGGCATTTTTTGTGTGAGGCTGGTTTCAATAACCATCGCCTTTGATTGTTGAGACATTAACCTTCTAGGGTTTCATTTGCTTTTCCCGATGGATAACTTTAATTTGGGGTGAACAGAGTAACGGAACACTTTGACAGAAAGTTGCCTTTTATTCAGAGTTGAGTTAACGTCTCGACATTTAACCAGTGTCAATTCTGAAGTGTAATCAGATTCCAGAAGTGGGATTATATTAATTGTGGTCCTGAATAACAGGACGAGTTTATCTGTGTGCGAGATATAACCCTTGTAAAAGGGAGTTCAATTTCAGTGGTCCTGAAATAAGGACAGGTGATTCAACAGTTAGAAAATATCAGTGGTCCTGAAATAAGGACAGGTATCTTCTCAAGTGAATCGCCCAGGATTCAAGGGCGTTGCGATATTATAAACAAAAATCTCCAACCACCCTCACTCCTAGGCAGCAGATACCTTTCCCTTCCACTTCACAAGATATTGCTTCGCATGTTCCGCCCACAGGTCAGATTCCTTCTCCCTCCCTATTCCCAGTCGCTCACGAACAAGCGCCCATTCCTGCTCTTTGTGAACACCCCTGTCCACATCCATCCACCCAGAAAAACGTCTCTCTTCAATCATTGACTTGCACTACAGGAATATGTGGCACAAGTCTTCCAACTCTGCCCCACTGAGCCTGCATTCCTCCTTCCCATCCACCCAATGCAACCGTCTCGCAGTTTCTAGAGCACCCACCCTGGCCCGAAACAACAAACAAGCAACGCTGCCAGCTGTTCGCAACTCAAGACTCAAGTAAGGTTTACGGCTTCTTTTCGCCAGATCTGAAAGAGAAAAACAAACGACAGAAATGATAAAAACATAGAACAAAACAAAAAAGAACAGCTTCCCTTCTACCGATTCCAATGGAACGATTCCACCTCCTCCATTCCACTTGATCAGTCTACACGCTGCAGAGATGCCACAAATCCTTCATCATTTGCTCACTGTCAGATCATTCATCTATTAGGCTAGGTATCATCATTACACCTCCGTCATTCATTCAGTGTCATCTCCCGAGTTCTTCAGACATCCCTTCCCACAATTCGTCCAACTGTCGCCCCTCCATTCCAGAATAATCAAAAAGGTAGATCACGGTATCTGTCAGGCCTCCCTGTGTACACCTTGACCTTCGTCAATAACCTAAAAAAGGAAGAGAAAAAGAGAGGAGAAAAATGAATAAAAGAAGAAAATGAATAAAGGGAGGAGGCAAAGCAACTTCAAAAGAGGCAACATAAAAAGAAGAAAAAAAGAAAAGAAATAAAGATCACATAAAAAAAAGAAAGAAAGAAAGAAAGATGCAAAAAAGTGAATAAAATGAAATAAAGATGAGAACTTCCCCTTTTCGGTGCACAACAGGGAAATGGTTCGCCTTGTGTCAGTCATGCGGCGAGAGCGCTGTCTAGTGTTGCCATACAGTTTTTTTCATTTTGAGCAAGATTTTTTGACCAAAAACTGCAAGAAATCACAAGATTTTTTTGCAATTCGTAAGAAAAATTGCAAGACAGGAATATCTGCTGTTTGCAGGATTCTGCACCAAATTTTCCAAAAAATTGTATCGCAACATGTTGGGGTTCACGACAATTTCTCTCTCACACCAACAGTTTCAAAGGCCGGGTCGCTGCAAAAACGTCTAATTTTCGCAAGGTCTAAAGGTGGCATATTTTTTTTTCCAATCCACTTCCGCATGCGCGTCTCTGATTGGTTGTTGGGAATTCCAGCCAATTTCAACATCCAATTTTCAAAACCAAACTAACCTGACCAAACCCAACCCTGTTGCGACCCAAGAAAGAGTTGCGAAGCGGTGGCAAACGTGCCAAATGGCAAAAAGCGGTGGCAATGCAAAAATCCCAAAATTGATGACGTCACAATTTAAGACGACATGATTGGCTGTTGCGAGCTGTCCGCGGAAGTGGATTGGAAAAAAAATATGCCTAAAGGTGTAAAAAAAGGCGTGGATTGGGATCGTACTACCTATCTGAACATAACCATAAAAAGGGGCAATTTACGGATAAAACGCTGAACCTGCTTGTCCTGCTGGTAATGGCCAGGTTAGGGCAGGGCTGCAAAAAGTCTTTTGGAGCCCTAGAGCATGGATTTTGGAGCCTGGTCAAATTTTGGCCGATTAGCTTTTTTTTGCTCTTCAGCTTTCTTTGGCTGACCTGCCCATTCGACGAAATTCGAAAAGTTTCGCTCGCTCGCCAATCGGCATCTCTTTTCCATCCCGGACAAATAAGTTGGAGAGCTTTTTTTTTTTGCTCTCCGGCCCAATTTCGATCCCGGTCGGCCCACAACGGTCCCGGGAGCAATGCTCCCGTGCTCCCGACTTTTTGCAGCCCTGGGTTAGGGTTAGGTCAGGGTTAGGTGAGGTTAGTTTAGGTTATACCCTATTCACACCAAAAAATTGATCATGTTTAACTTAATGACGTTCAGCTTAAACACGTTTAGCTGATCGCAATTAAAAGTGGGCGTTCACACCAACGATTAACTCTTGATTGTAATTAACGTTAATGATGTTTAACCTGCATTTTAGGTGTTCACACCAAAGGGGCTGCTGTTGTAATTGCAACTGTAATTTCAAAGGCATTTCTCTTATCAATTATTGTAGTTTTTCTGGCCTATAAAGGTAGTTTGCAGGCAATGCCGCTCCAAGCCTGTCAGGAAGCAGCTCTGCTGCAGCTTATTGTGACGTGGCTTACATCACAATTAGTCGACACTGCCAGCAGGGCACAAACACCACAAGCAGGCACAATGCCCCACAAAAAAAAACAATATCACCAAGAAAAGATCGCAGGCACCACGAACCGACAGTCATTTTGGATTTCAGTGAAATGCATGTCTGTCACGCCCAAACAGCGGTGATGGAGGCGGCCATTTTGGAATTCAAAGATGCCCGAATGAAGCACATGTTTTTTTCCCAACGAAAAAAAAACACGACCGCGACATTTTTTTTGGCACGGTAGTTCTTTTTTTTTTTTTTTTTTTGTTATGAAACATTCGGTGTTCGATCAAATGTTGTATGCTGTCCAATATTTCGAGCAAGGACTTCCCCTTTCTCGAATACGAAGGGAATAGAGTGCTTTCAACACTTGAAAACTCGAAACGAATAGTGTCTAATGGTAAAAACACTCGAATTCATGTGGGATTCATTGTGTGGGGACACCAAGTCATTCATTATTTTTTCCCGGCAGATGGTGACAAAGAATAAAAAACATTATTCTTATAAAAAAACATGCTTGAATTCCGAGGAATAATGAAATGAAAATGGAATTCTCGATCACAACAAGGAATTAGACTAAATGCCATTCACTTGAATACATATGCGTTGCAATTATTTTATTTTTTATATCCTATGTCCGGAGACATATAATTTTGTTCGGATCTTCCATGCACCACCAGACAGATGTTAATTTTTACAAACCGGGCGTGTCAAATTAAAGTCGTTCACAATTAGAAATGGAGAAGAACTGAAGCACATGGAATGTCAGAACATCGTCTTCACTCAAGGCCAATCTCATCAGAACCACTCTCGCAAAATTGCGTCCCATGGTTTTTTCTGAAAACCTATCTGTTGCCCATGTGGGGCCCACTTGGACCCCACATGGGCAACAGACAGATATGGAACCTGTATGGGCACATCCAGCTCGGGTGGGATTAACCACATGAGGCCCTCATGGTTTCCCCATGTGGGGCCATGCAGCAAGAAATGTCAACACTTTTGTATGGGCCCCATGTGGGGATGCCCGTGTGGGCCCCAGGGAAATACCCCATGTGGGCCCCATGTGAGTGTGCCGCTTTGGTGGTATCACGTGCGAGACAATTCTGTCAAGTGGGTGTCAAAGTGTGGGAAAACGTTGTGAGGCTGAGGTTTTTCATGGTTGGACATCCCTGCATCATATCTGTTGTGCGGCAAATGACAAAATGACACATGTGATTGCAAACGCCGCCGCCACAAACTGATACAAGGGTCCTTCTTGAATGCGGAAATTGCGAAATTTGCGGACAAAGGCTGCAGCACGAATTTTGACCCACAAACCTCGAAACCAAGCGACTCTAATCCAACCCAAGCTAACCCCAAACTCAACTCAACCTTTCCTGACCTGTGGTTCCGCCAATTCGCTTGTGCCGCGAACCGCCATATCTCCCATTGGTCCGCGTCCGTATTTTGGTTCTTCTCACACCACAAGATCACGGGGCAGCGAAACGCACACCCACGTGAAAACTATTTTTGACACCTTCCAACGGCGCAAGAAGTCTCTCACGGAAGCAACCCACAACAGTTTTTCGCTGCAACTGACAGTGTGCAATCGCACACGGAGTTCATTCTATTTTTGACAAGTTGCAGCATTGCCAAACACGCTTCTGTTCAGGCCATGAAATAACAAAGGCCACAATGTGCACCGACAAATCGTCTTTCGGCATAAAAAAAAAGAGATCGCAAGTCGCAACGAATGCCG
This sequence comes from Sinentomon sp. SZTP_YWyxl, assembly GCA_030068105.1. Taxonomy (NCBI): domain Eukaryota; kingdom Metazoa; phylum Arthropoda; class Protura; order Sinentomata; family Sinentomidae; genus Sinentomon; species Sinentomon sp. SZTP_YWyxl. The sequence goes on from JASGXE010008870.1 coordinate 9,485, forward strand.
GAATATTCGTGAAATTGCGAAAAAAAAACAGATTGCGGGTCAAAAAAAGACAACAGGCGACCAACTGCCAGCCAGGCCTGCTGAACGTGATTAAGATGTCCTTGACTATGGTGTGCATGCATTTTGCGACTGATTTAAAAATTGCAAGTTTTGTGTTGTTCTTTCTGCTTCTTGCTTCATACCTGTCTCGCAAAACACGTCGCATTGAATCAATTGTACACATGCCGAATCACATTGTTTTGAAATTTGAAATTCTCAATTTGCTAAAAAAACAACCATCATAAAAAAAAATGGCCTCCAAATATATTTTAAGGCCAACAGAAAAAAAAGCTGCCTTACACGTGAACGACTTGAATGTGATATCGCATCACATGACAGGATCACACATCAGAAGAATGCCGTCTCATTTTGGTTTTCTCATCTACTTTGGACTTTTTGTCTCCACAGCAGCCAGCGTTGGGCATAAAAGGGGTACCTGAGGGGTTGGACTTTGATAAGTGCATTTTCTGCTATGAAGGGGTGAGGATGGCTGCTCTCCAAAAATGTAATTGTTGTGGGCTTGCTCTCCCCTCCTACACTGAGCCGTTTTGCTCCTTTTGCTTGTTTAACCTCAACCCAAGGCTGTGAATGTGTAACTATGCTTTTGCCATAAATCTGGTGAATTTTTACCCTAGATTACCCCAAGAGTAAAAAACCAACTTCCGTCTACTTCTTTACAACTGTTGAACATTATGAAATACCTACACATCTTTGCAACACTTGGCAATTCTACATGAAAATTCTACGTTCACGATGTAAATTTGCCAGCTGACATTTTAAAATAAAAACATGATCTTTTTGTCACTTTGAAAAAAAAAATTGGAAATAATTCTTTCTGTTAGCCCAAAGCGTATAGGTACAACTTCCCTTTGTATCTTTTGGTGTGCAGGTTAGACCCAGCCCGCCCACGCAGTTCCAACACGAGAGTCGGCAGGCAATTTCAACACAAGATTTCGTCAGTAAAAGCCACCAAAACCAGACATGACAGTCACGAACTCTTGATCATGCCATCATGCTCGTCAAGAAATAGCAAATGTTTTTTAAATTTTACCAACAAGTCTCTGAGTCGGGAGCAGCCCCACACAATGATTTCAAAGGAGCAAAACTGCTCATTGTTGAACGAGCGAACTCTGCTAAGTAGGTGCCTTCCTAAATGTGAAGTGTGTTTTTTTCGAATAGACAGTTAGAAAGAAGGGAAAATTGGAATTTAAAAAAGCCATTCACAAACAGGCCAGGAATAACCAGGTTTAAAAATCCCCCAAAATTTACTCTGAAAATACGCCGCCCTAGATTAACCCTTTCGGATCGTAATTACCCTCGAAACTGATATAGGTTGATTAGGTACCACAGAATTCACAGCCCGGCTGACTTTCACCACATTAATTATCAACATTTTGTTGCTTTCGTGCATTTTGCATTTTCACGCCAGCCTGTATTTGGTCTGGCGATAATGGCGAAATGACTCATGTGGAAACTGGCAAAATGTGATAATCTTGTTCAACAACCACGAACTACTTGAGTTTGAAAAAAATGAAGTTCCCATAGGAAAATCATAAAGTACCTACATGGGAATAATCTAAAAATTCCCAGTGATATTTTCAAAATTGGAATTTTCCCCGGAATATTCCCAAAATTCCTGGGAACGATCCAAAAATTCCCAGGAATATTCCCAAAGTTCCCGGGAATATTCCCAAAATTCCAGGGAATATTCCCAAAATTCCCAATGAGGGAATATTTCCGGGAATATTCCCAAAATTCCCGGGAATTTTCGTTTGTTCCCAAAATTCCTGAAAAAGTAATATTCCCGGAATATTCCCAGGAATATTCCCTCGAAAATAAATTCCCGGGAATTTACGAACACTAGGTGTATGCCAAGAATGAATCGGCAGCAGAGTGATGCTGTATATCAACCTCCCCGATAACCAGGTTAAATAAAGCTCTTCGCCTGCCAGAGAGGCAGCCTAGACAACTCCTGAACAGCGAATATGCACCAGGGATGTCCAGACCGCCCCGCCACCTGGTAAATCGTGGACAATAATTACCAATGGATGACAACGAAGGATATAAACGCCTCAAGTTTGAATTGCCAATGGAAATAACCACATCATTGCCATTTACAGAAGGAGTAGGAAAAACTGGTTTCTGCTTATGCTGTGTCATGTCACCCACTTGAGAGGAAGTTTGGTGACATCCAGGAGATCCAGAATTATCGCACCAATTTACAGTCGGCCTGACATTGGGACTGGGACATTTCGGAGGAGGCATGCTGGAGTGAGAGGAAGAAGAGCCTGGTGCCTGAACACCAACTTGAGCAAGAGCACTTTCCAATTTCTCCACTCTGATCTGCAAAAGTTTGTTCAATTCAGTCAGCATGCAAACCCTACAAACAAAGTTCAACTGTTCTGCCTCAGAAATTGAACAAGTAAGCCCTGAAGCAGCAAAAGAGACCCAATCTGAACAATTATCACATTGAATCCACCCTGTTGTGGGACTGGATTTGCATTTTGATGTTTTTGGAAATGTGCGCCTTGGAATTTTTGATCGTGATCGTGGGGAAGGGGAGGGGGATGGGGTAGACGGACCTGGGTTCAATTCCACGTCTCCACAGCAAATAAGCAAAATGGACTGACAGACAACCAATCTAACTGGCACAGACTTAGAAGGGGTGCAGATGGATAGCAGTGGCCTTGGATGAAGTTTTTTTCAAAGTGGAGCATTTTTCAAACTGGAGACAATCGCTCTTTTGCCTGACACTGACAAAAATTCCTCCCTGCTCAACGTAACTCCGTAACAAGGTTCGACCCACGAATAAAAAACAATAGAAGACAGCAAAAAGAACAGAAACAAAATTCGTGGCAGCGGCCGCATTTTTCCTTGAAAAAAAAAGTGCTCAGCTGCTCAGCAGCAGATGAAAGCGCGAGAGCTCTTCAGACGTCAAATTTTCGCGCGCGATCGCGTCGGCGGCAAAAAGAAGAGTGGAAGTATTTGAGGGGACATTGGGAGCAACTCACATTGGGAGCAGCCGTTTAAAACAGGGTGGTCCTTCTAAACTGCGGATTCTGCCAAAAACCAATCAAACCTAACCCTACCTGACACCTGTGGTTCCGCATTATTCGCGATTTGCCATGTCTGCCATGGTCCGCCGACCTCATTTAGAACGCCCCTTTAAAACATTAAATTAAAATGTCAAGAGGATCAGGGATGGGCAAGGTAGGGTACCTTAGAGGGGGGGTAAAGAGGTCTACGACGGGGGGGGGGGGTAGGGCACCGAAAATGTAGGGGGTCTGGGGGGCTATGCCCCCCAGCGGGGGTCCAGGGGGCAGCGCCCCGGCAGGGGGTTTGGGGGACAGCGTCCCCCAAAAGCTGAAGCTTTTTTGAAAAATTAGGGGTCCTCAGATGCCATTTTACGACATTTCAGGTCCTTTTTTCCATATCCTGGAGGGTTTGCAGTCGCAATAGATGGAGCAAGAAAATAACTGTCAGACACGACTTTCTGGATGAGTTTTTTTTCATTTTACCATTTTTTTGTAAATCAAAACAGAAAGTACAAAAGAAACAGAATGTAGCTATTGAAGTCCTGGGGTGTGCAGGGCACACACCAGGACTTCGGCCAAGGGTCCCCTCGGAAAAAGGCTAGGGGGTAACATCGGCCGAAGGTCGAGGTTACCCCCCCCCCTTAGCCTTTTTCCGGCAGGGGAATCAAAACAGGAATTTCAAAAGAAACAGAATGTTGCTATTGAAGTCCTTCCTGGTGTGTGCAGGTCACACGAGGACTTTGGCCAAAGGCACCCTTGGAAAAAGGCTAGGCGGTAACCTGAGCCACAGGCCGAGGTTACCCCCCCCTGGCCTTTTTCCAAAAAAGGAAGTAGGTACAAAAGAAACAGAATGTTGCTATTGAAGTCCTTCCTGGTGTGTGCAGGACACCCACCAGGAAGGATTTTGACAGCAACATTCTAGGGTGGGGGGTAACCTCAGCCAAAGGCAGAGGTTACCCCCCTAGCCTTTTTCCGGCAGGGGAATCAAAACAGAAAGTACAAAGAAACAATGTTGCTCCTATTGAAGTCCTGGTGTGTGCCCTGCACACACACCAGGACTCTTTTCCCGCCTTTTGCTGACGGTACCCTTGGCCTTCGGCCAAGGGTACCGTCGGAAAAAGGCTGGGGGGGGGGGTAACCTCGGCCGAAGGCCAGGGGGGGTAACCCCCCCCCTACCCCCCCTATGCCCAACCCTGAAGATGATGTCCATGTCATCATTTTTGGTCAATATTCTGCAGGCAAAATTCTGGAAAAATCAATCATTCCTTGAAAAGTGACAAAAAGCAGGTGATAACTTGACAAAATTGTTGCTTCAGAAATGACACGCTTCGTTTGAAAATCGTTGTCCAATATTGACTGAAAACCGCAAGATTTTTCCGCAAAAGTCGCAAGGAAAATGGCAAGTCGCAACAAAATTTTTTTTCGCAAGACACTCAAAAGTTGCAAGATCTTGCGAAAAAAAAAGCAGCAAGTTGGCAACACTGGCGCTGTCCGGCGCAGGGAGTCGAGAAACGGCTGGAGCTCGTAAGCTCCAAATGGAATTTTGGCCACAGTTTGGATGGGTTGTTTGAATTCTTTGGTTAGGACAGGTTAGGTTTGGTTTAGGGTCAGGTCGGGGAAGTTAGGTTGGTCAGGTGAAGTTGAGTGAGGAAAGGTTGGGTGAGTTGAGTTCAACATGCTTTTCGGCAAATTGAAAAAAAAAATGTGCGCTCCAGCCGCTTGTGGGAGTCAAGACAAGACAAGACGTAAGGTATGATGCCTTCTTTTCGGCAAAAACCCACAACCTAAAATTTACTTTCGACTAAAAAGACAAAACAATTGAAGAAAAACATCTTTCACTCACTCACAAAACCCCAGCGCAACACAAAATTAGGTACCTACATACCTACATTATAGAAATACCTAACCACTATCTAGCCCAACTCAAACTTGAACCACACAGCAAAACATCAAAAGATGCGAACGAGACTGCTCCTTCACAAACATGTTCAAAGCTCCTCTTGCCCTGGAATCTGAGATAAGTTTAAGTCAGGCCTACCTACCTACCTACAGGGCTGCAAAAAGTCGGGAGCACGGGAGCATTGCTCCCGGGACCGTTGAGGACCGACCGGGATCGAAATTGGGCCGGAGAGCAAAAAAAAAAAAAGCTCTCCAATATTTTCGTCCGGGATGGAAAAGGCATGCACTCATGCAGATCGGCGAGTGAGTGAAACTTTTTGATTTTTATGACAGGGACCGAAACAGGCAGGCAGGCAAAAAGCTGACGAGCAAAAAAAAAAAAAACTCATCGGCCAAAATTTGACCAGGCTCCAAAATCCGTGCTCCAGGGCTCCAAACGACTTTTTGCAGCCCTGCCTACCTAAAGACAAAAATGAATGAAAGCGAAACAGAAAAACTTAGCTTTGAATTTTGGCTAAATCCTTCATCATTTGCTCAGCGTCAGATCAATCATCTCCCGGGCTAGGCATCGTCATTACACATCCTTCGTCATCCATTCAGTGTCATCACCCGAGCTCGTCGGACATCCCTCACCACAGTTGTTCGTCCAACTGTTCACCTTCACATTCGTCATTTATCTACACCTCCTTCGTCCTTCATTCCGTGTCATCTCCTGAGTTAATCAGAGATCCCTTACCACAGTTCATCCAACTGCTCACCTTGACATTCGTTTATTATCTAAAACAGTAGAAAAAAGAAAGAGAAAAAAGGATGAAGGAAGGAAGCAAAGCAACTTCAAAAGAGGCAGCTTTTTAAAAAGAATAAAAAGAAAAGAAATAAAGATGACATAAAGAAATACAAGAAAGAAATAAGAGATGCAAGAAAGTGAATTAAATGAAATAGAGATGACAAGACAAGACGTAAGGTATGATGCCTTCTTTTCGGCAAAACCCACAACCTAAAATTTACTCTCGACTAAAAAGACAAAACAATTATTGAAGAAAAACATCTTTCACTCACTCACAAAACCCCAGCGCAACACAAAATTACATACCTACATTATAGAAATACCTAACCACTATCTAGCCCAACTCAAACTTGAACTTGAACCACACAGCAAAACATAAGTTTAAGCCAGGCCTACCTACCTACCTAAAGACAAAAGTGAATGAAAGCGAAACAGAAAAACTTAGCTTTGAATTTTAGCTTTGAAATTTCCTCAGCGTCAGATCAATCATCTCCCGGGCTAGGTGTCATCATTGCACATCCTTCGTCACTCACTCAGTGCCATCTCCGGAGTTCGTCAGACATCCCCCTCCACAACTCGTCCAACCGTCGCCCCTCCCGTCCGGAATCATCAGAAAGGAAGATCACGGTACCTATCTGTCAGGCCTCCCTTTGTTCACCTTGACGTTCGTAAATAATCTAAAGAAGGAAGAGAAAAAGAGAGAGAAGAAATTGAATAAGAGAGAGGAAAATGAATAAAGGGAGGAAGCCAAGCAACTTCAAAAGAAGCAACTTAAAAAAAGAAGAAAAAGGGAAAGAAATAAAGATGACATAAAACAAAAGAAAGAAATAAAGATGCAAAAAATGAATAAAATGAAATAAAGATGAGAACGTCCCCTTTCCGGTGCACTACAACGGGGGAAAGGTTCGCCTTGTGTCAGTCACGCGGCGAGAGCGCTGTCCGGCAAAGGCTCGGTTAACTAGCGCAGGGAGTCACGGAAGCACCAGCGGCGTTCGCCAGCAGTACGCACACTCCCTCTTCCCAGCTGCGTGAAAATGGTTTTGCACTGACCACGCAGTGGGGGGCCACCAGCATGGGCCGCCGTCTCCGGGCAGGTTCCCGGCTTAGGTCTGGGCGTGGGTCCCCGACCCTTTCCCAAACCTCATGTATATCAACCCCGTGGCAATGCACCAGATCGGATCCGAAAAAATAGATAAAGAAAAACAAAATCTCCAACCACCCTCACCCTCC
>JASGXE010008871.1:0-24470 GCA_030068105.1 Sinentomon sp. SZTP_YWyxl
AAATAATTTTATATAAAAATGCAAAAAAAATGATTTTTTTCGGAAAATTTCGCAATTTTCCGAATGTTTTGGAATTCAGAAATGTCGGAATTCATTCCGCTTAAACTTTCGGAAGAATGAAGTGGTGGAATTTTACGGGTTTTCGAAGTTCCGCAGAGGAATAGTTCAAAAAAGCAGATTTTTCCAGGATCTGCATTTTCTGAAAGCTCGGAAGGGATTTTTGACATTATCATTTTGCGCCAAAACGATCTCGCCTCCAAATGTTATTCACTTACACAAACATGCTCTCCTACAAAATTAAACTCAACCAGGAAGTTTTTGTTTATTTTATACCACGGTGGTAACTCGTATAACCCTGCAAACATGCACATGATGTTTGTTTCAAATTCTTCTCTTTTCCCAAATGCAATTCCTGCGCGATGCATGTGGTTCACGCGTATTTCCGATTCGAATTGCGCATTCGCATCCGTATTGGGCCAATAGACTGCTGGTTCGCAGCCGCAACGTGGATGTCACAAATTGCGGGAATTCGTCAGAAGTTAGAAATTCAAACGTTTGATTATTCGAGACCTGAATAAAAAATGGACCAAATGGACCAAAATCGCCACAAATCTTCCGCCATGACTGCACTTTGCTGCAATGAGCAAACGCCTCACTGGAACCAGAGAGTCAGGAAACAGAGAAACGGGAACCAGAGAGACTGGAGCCAGAGAGACCGGAACCAGGACAACAGGAACCAGAGAGACGGGAACCAGAGGGACGGGGACTAGTGGGCCGGGAGCCGGTGGGCAGGGAACCAAAGAGATGGGAACCAGTGGACAGGGAACCAGATAGACGGGAAGCAGTAGGCAGACACCCGGCAGACGATGAGAGAGAGGGGGTAGGTAAAACGTGAGAGGGGCAGGGAGAGAGTGAGTGAGGCAGAGAGGACCACTTCTGAAGGTGATGTGTCCGATCGCGTTTGGTCTGCGGGTGTCCACTCGGTCTGATTTGTGTTCAGGAGATGTCATCACCTCTTGTGCAGCAAAATTTATCTGCATCGTCGAGGTTTGGCACTACATCCGTGATGATTTCTCCGTCTTTATAACTGAATTACCTATTCTTCTCAATCCAAATGTCAGAGGTCCAAGAGTCAGTTAACTGCAGCCGATTTGCCATTTCGTGTCTTGTCTTCCTCTGCAGTCCGCCTATGCGACCTATCTATAGCTGCAGATATCAAACAGGAATAAAACAACTTTACAAAGGACTACATGAAGAACTATTTTCTCATGGCGGATAGGGGCATCGTGGCAGCCAAGAAAAATAGAACGTCCGCTTCGATTTTACCCAAGGAGGTATGGCGGACTCAACTTCGAGCTCTGTCGGATGACGTCACTGTGACACAAGACACAAGAATAGGGAGACAGCACGCATGCAAAAACAAAAAAAGCCAACCACAAAACGTTAAATATCTCTTGAACCAGATGACGTATTTTGATCTAATTTTTTGTGCTGCAAAGCTAAAGAATGAGCGATTTCAAATATGTGAAATGGTCTAAAAGTTTTTCACGTGAAAAATCGTGAAATTGCATGTTTTTTAAAAGTGCAGAAATAAAAATACGATAAAATTTCGGGTCCCTCATCATACTTTCAACGTTTGTGCGATTTTTTCCGTTGTACAACATGGTTTCGACCTGTGGAAGATTTGTAGAGGAAGTTTCAGCTTTCCAAAAACACCAAAAGTATTGCATTTGAGCATCATTTGACTATTATATCGACTGAGAACGAGAAACGAAGCATACTTAAGCGCGTTTTTGCTGCGATAAACAAAATATGCAAAATATGCAAAAATAACAGGTCGAAAAAACCATATTTCAACGAAAAAAAAATCGCACAAACGTTGAAAGTATGTGTGAGGGACCCGAAATTGTGTTATATCTTTATTTCTGCACTTTCACAAATCATGCAATTTAACTTTTTGGTGCGCAACGCCGCGGATTTTGGGCACCACTGTACTTGACCGAGAGCGCGACGACTAAAGTTTGAGGCAGCAAAGAAGAGTTTTGATGCAAAAGCGAGCCATCCTGACCAAAGACATATAATAAAAATAGACTGCTCCTTGAGTCCGAGAGGCTGTTTGGAATAGAACGCGCGGCGGCCATTTTATAGTAGGGCATGAAGAGCACATGGCGCAATGAATTGCAACGTAAAGAAGCTGTTATGCATGCACTGTTCAGAGAAAATTCGCGCTAAATGTTGGATTTTGGCAATCATTTCGGCCAGAGGACGGCGTAAAGGTTTCTACCAACATATGGAACAAGCCAAAAAGAGCCAAAATCAAAGACGAGCCAAAGAGCAAAAAAAACGAACTAAAATAAAAAACGAGCCAATCTTTTCCGAATTAAACCAAAACGAGCAAATGTGAACCAAATCTATGATCCATGCCCTACTGCTCAGTGTAGTTTCTTTTTACCCCAGCGGGTTAAAATGTCCACCAAATGTCCCGTCACACAGCCAAATGAGGTCAAAGGTAATTTTGATGGGAAATTCCAAAACGAGCAAAAACCTTTCCTGACGAGCCAAAAACCAAATCTTGCGTACATCTTCCTTCAGGCAGGCGACAACATCCATAAAAGGACCCCTTCACCAGCAAGTTTGTTGAGGTCAAAGAAAATTTTGGCGGATTGTGCCATAATTGACCGCAAAGCGAGCCAAAGCATTTTCGATCTGCCAAAAGTGTCATATATTTGCTCCGGGTTCTTTTCGTTCAGATCGCCGCAAAATTCCGGTTTAACAAGGAAATGAGGTCAAATGAGGTCAAACGAAAAATGCCGAAATTTACCACAAATCCAGCCAAACCCTGCAAAAATGTCCGCGGTTTTACGAGAAAATGAGGTCAAATGAGGTCGAACGATAAAACGCTGAAATTTGTCACAAGTCCAGCCAAACTCTGCAAAGAATGTCTGGTTTGACGAGATAATGAGGTCAAACGAAAAATGCCAAAATTTACCACAAATCAAGCCAAACCTTTTCGTGTGGCCAAAACAAGCCAAATCTCTGACACGTACTCTTCGGTTCAGATTCCAATGAAAATTTCTGTTAACTGCAGAGCTGAGATGGGTCATACGATTATGGTGCATTTTTCTCCTTGCGAGCCCAAGTTGTGCAACAAGGTTCATGCCGAGCCACCGGCCCTATAGCTGTCAGCTCAAGAAGGCAAATTAAGGAGTAGAACTTAATCACCATAATACTCGGCTCTGTTATAAACCTCCGCTGTTTGTTCGTTGTGTTAGGTTAGTCCTATCTAACAAATCCTGACCCAACCTGATCTGACCTAAAATCACAATCCACACCTCGCTTGAAGATAGTTGACCACATCTTGTGCGAATACCGAGCCGAGCAATCTTGAAAAAGGATAAAAAAACCGTTGGTTACCTATAGGCCTACTCCAAAATTTGGAAATGAACCACATGTGAAGAAGCCTGGTTTTCTGCAAAACGTGGAGGCCAACAAAAATTTTGCATGGTACAACAATTAATCTACGGACTCTCCTCGATCTATCGGTGTAAAAATATGTCCACTCTTCTGTTTGGAAATGCGTTGAAAAAGCTTGCAAAAAGCAGCTTCTCAGCATTGAAAGCGCTATGTCTCTGCTTCTTCTTGCCATGGTGCGTGCGCGTGCGGCACGTTCAGTTTCTCGGTGGTGCGGTGCCGCATAGCAGCACTCTATATACCTCGTTGATCCTGACGGACTTCAGCAATAGAATCGGATTTTATCTGCTCTCAAATGCGATCCTTTGTCCTCTTCCTGAAGATCTTTTTTGCTCATCTTCATTTGTCACAGAGGTCGTAAATCTCTTTGGAGTCAACGCACCCGAATGTGCCGTGATTGCTCCAGTCATAAAAATATACCCTCATTCAAGCTCGGTAAACGCGTATAAAAGGAGGTCGTCTCAATGGGAAAACAGCAATCTCGAAGGCTTTGAGATGCCAAAATGTGACGTCATTGGTGGATGCTGGAGACTTCCGCCAATTGCAGGGGTACTTATATTTTGCTTTTCCGGTGTGTTGCCACCGCAGCTGCCTTGCCACAGGGCGGTGTCCTCAGTCCTGTCCTGTTCTGTTGTTGATGTTGTTTGGCTTTCGGCTTGCCTTTCAGCCAAGATGGCAGTAAAATTGTCGCTGGAAATTCCAAGTCAGTTTTTGCGCCCAGGTAAACATGCACCCACCGGAGCACCAAAATGACAACTGCTGAGATCGGCTTTCAATTTTCTCTCACATTGGTTTTGGAGTGAGCAACTGCGCACTGCCATAATATTTTCTGTTTCCTTCGTTTTTTCACAGAACTGGATTTCCCACCCAACAGTTCTTTCACTGGCAATGACGACGCAAAATGGACCGATTTTCCGCGCTGGGCGGAATTTTCTTGGTGGCGAATTTGTGCCCAAAAGTGGTCATGTGGGGGAGCCAGTGACTACCGTCGAGGCGAGGCCTGTGTTGTGAATTCTCCTTGTCAAAGCGTGGATCTCATCATGTGCCGGTGTTGCTGTGATGAGATCGGGGCTCCAGTAGGTATTTATTTTATCGATCACCAAAAAAGGGCATCACGTGTTTTTACGTGTTTTTCTCTTTTCTATTTTCGTCGAACATCGCGTTTGGAACCAGCTCGAAGAATTTTTTCATGTCAGAGTGTTTCGCGAATTTTTTTGCATTGCTTTTTGCATTTGCAAATTATAATGACACACGCATGCTTGCGCCATATTCACGGTCATGCAGCATCATGCGACGATTCAAAACCGCATTCTGCACTCAAGTGCATAGCCATTACGAAAACAGGTTTCTGGTTTGTGCACGTACGTTTCGTACGTTTTTGCATCGCTCGGTTTCGCTCGCATTTCGCGCCCATTGCATCGCACAGGGTGACAGCGAACTCTGTATTGAGAACAAATGGCAGAACAGCTCGCCTCAGCACCAATAGCAATCCTAGCAAGCCTGCACTCTCGACATCCATGCCCTGTGCAAGCATGCACCGACGCACGCTCGCCCCCAACGCACCTTCGCTCGCACAAATCACAGGACACCCAATATGTTTTCTCTGCGCGCAACATATCTTCAGCTTTCTAAGCATTTATCACTCAACGAAAAATAGCACAAATAGCTCAAACAAATCGCTTTCTTACTTCTCAAACACCCTTTGAGTGAAAAGGTGCCATGGGTATACTACTAATCCGGACGGAATTCCATAAAGTTGCAAATGGGAACGTGGCAGGTGGTGGTCGAGGCGGCCACAAAAATGCTGCATTTCACAAGACCTTTAAAAAATTCATGGACTATCGCAATCAGTGTGGCTTTGAAAATGGCCGTTGGATTTGAAGACATTTCCTGATGCATCTCAGAAAGTCTATCGTCATTCAATCCTGGACGCCCCCAGTGATCTCCAGCGCTTGCAACACATCAAATAGGCATGTTTTGACGATACATTAATAGCAGCAATCCATCTCTTGAAGAAACACAAGGTTGAATATCCTTCTCAAGCAGCCACTTGCAAAAACCCCATTCACGTTCGTGATTTCGAATTAGAAAATCCTGGTGCTCATTTTTAAGACACCCCCTCGACACCAATCTGCCAATTAGGTCCGTCCTCATACGGCCATCCCTATTGCTCTGGAATCCCTTAACTGATCGACTTGTTTGATAGATAAGATCTAGCCCTCTGCTTGTCGATGCGAACATGGGGCTTGTGCAAATCTGCTCAGACCACAAATTGAGTTGCCTTACTGCATCGCTGGCTGCATGGGTACCTAAACTTCAAATCAAGCCTTACGTTGTTATCACATTTTCAGGTGCAATCTGTCTCATTGAAGGAAAGGGTTGAGGAGACATATTAAATGCTCTCCTTGTCCACCTCTGCCAAAGCACTGAAGCCGTCTGTGGAGCGCTTATGACCACCCAATAACAACCCAGTGTACGGATTACGAATGACTACTTTTCTGTGGTTCACGCCTTGTACCTCCGATGCTCTGAACTATTAAAACGGAAAAGCAAGCGGGAAGGCTATTTTGGTATGCTATGACAGCTGCCTTTTCCTTCAAGAGCCAATGACACTGGAAGCAGACCACCAAGTTATCGCCAATATTGTTCGGATGCACAAAAACAAACAAACAAATCTGTCCATCTGAATATACCATGTAGTTTTGTAGCATGATTGGAAACCTACGGGAAGAATTTGAGCGGTGTAGTCAATTGAATGCAAGTCCAAAGAAGCCGGTTGTTCAACTTTGGTGCTGTTTAATGCTGACTGGATGTACAGAGGACACTTGATGATCTTGAACACAATCCAGAGAATGGAAGTGAAATATTTGACTGGATATCGTGTTTACGGATAATATCCCTCCCCCATGACTTAACCTATGCTGTCATGATTATTCGATGATTAAAGGTCCCTCCCTGCTATTTTGAAAAAGGCTTTCTGCCAGGACCTCTTTCCCGACTAAACGATGAAATTGTGAATGGATGCTAAATATTACCAAGAAACAGAACCAGATAGCTTGAAAAAAACCCAAAATCCAAAGATTCCCGAAAACCCCTTTTCCCCAAAGCCCAAATAAAATTGAGAAAAACGATTAAAAGAAAATCCCCAAACAAATTTTAAAAAGGGACACGCACCAAAGATACCACGATTAAGGGACGAATTAAAATTTTTTCTGCCAAAAGGGAAAATTTTTTTTAAAGAAGGGATTATGTTTGAAATTTTAAAAATTTACCTATTATAGGAAATTATTAATTTTTTTATAATTGGGTTGAATTTAATGTTGGGGGTTTTAAGAATGTGAATTATGGTTTTGAAATTTTAAAATTATTTAAAATTTTTTATTTGGGGGGGTTTTTTATTTTTGGTTTTATTTGTTTGTGTTTGGTTTTGGTTTTTTTGTTTTTTGGTTATGTTGTTTGTGTTTGTGTTTGTGTTTGTGTTTGTGTTTGTGTTTGTGTTTGTGTTTGTGTTTGTGTTTGTGTTTGTGTTTGTGTTTGTGTTTGTGTTTGTGTTTGTGTTTGTGTTTGTGTTTGTGTTTGTGTTTGTGTTTGTGTTTGTGTTTGTGTTTGTGTTTGTGTTTGTGTTTTGTGTTTGTGTTGTGTTTGTGTTGTTTGTGGTTTGGTGTTTTGTGTTTGTGTTTGTGTTTGTGTTTGTGTTTGTGTTTGTGTTTGTGTTTGTGTTTGTGTTTGTGTTTGTGTTTTTGTTTGTGTTTGTGTTTGTGTTTGTGTTTGTGTTTGTGTTTGTGTTTGTGTTTTGTAGTTTGTGTTTATGTAGTTATGTAGTTATGTAGTTATGTAGTTATGTAGTTATGTAGTTATGTAGTTATGTAGTTATGTAGTTATGTAGTTATGTAGTTATGTAGTTATGTAGTTATGTAGTTATGTAGTTATGTAGTTATGTAGTTATGTAGTTATGTAGTTATGTAGTTATGTAGTTAGTATTTGTAGTTTGTATTATGGTATGTAGTTATGTATTTGTTTATGTAGATGTAGTTATGTAGTTATGTAGTTATGTAGTTATGTAGTTATGAGTTTGTATTATGTAGTTATGTAAGTTAAGATGTAGTTTTGTAGTTATTTTTTTAGTTTTTTTTATGTAGTTATGTTTATGTAGTTTTTGTATTTTTGTTTGTTAGTTATGTAGTATGTAGTTGTGTTATTGCTATGTAGTGGGTAGTTTGTGTTTTAGTTGGGAGTTAGTAGTTATAAGTTTGTAGTTTGTAGTTATGTAGTTTGGTTGGTTTGTTTTATGAGTTTGTTTAGTTTGAAGTTTGAGTTTGTTTATGTAGTTTGTAGTTATGTGTTTGTGTTTTTGTGTTATGTTTTGTATTTGTAGTTTGTGTTTGTTTTTTGTGTGTGTTTGGTTCCTGCCGTTTTGGTTTTGTCTTTTTTTTTTCTTCTTTTCTTCCCCCGCCTCGCAGATCGGTCCAGGTTTGGTTCATATGCATGGTCGGTCGTTTTTCGGCTCATTTCTCATGATTCAAACGGTCACTCCTTTGGCTCCGATGAGACAACTGGTTCGGCATCGTCTCTGTACGGAAACGGGATTCTTCATGCGATTCTTCTTTGCGAAATTCTGCTTGAACATGGAAGCTCTGATGGTGGGTTGACTGATGATTCTTTTCGTACATCGATGCACCGTACAGGGTGGCCCAAAAGAAACGCATAACGCATGACTCCTCCTCTGTGTCTACGGTATATAGTCATAGGTACTTGATCCTCGACATACAATCCCCATCAAGCGCATCCATGCAGATTTGAAGATGCGTTTCGTATCGCTTCTCTGCTCGTGATTGGTGCACATATACACGAATATTGTCGAACATGAGGTTATTAGGTAGGTACCTATATACCACTGAAATATTTCTCTGAATACGAGATTTCGTGGGTGATGAACTTGGCCACCAACGGCTCCAAACAAAATAATCTGAGTGTCAGGATCAGGTGATAGACGTTGCAGGATCAGGCGCGAGGCGCGTATACACAAAGCTTCAAGACCAACGCTACGCGTGAACTCGTTTGACCTCAGTTGTGTTTTTTCGCGGTGCGGAAAGTAAGCGCTGTAATACAGGGTTGTTCATATCGAACGCACGACCTATAAGGACGGTATTTTGTTTTCATGGAGAATGCGAAGAACGCTGAACTTGCTTGTTCCGACCTCTTTGACCCACTCTGTTGGTACCTTGATGTGGGTCCACGCGAGAGGCAGCTAAAACGGCAGCAGACGTGGCCTCATGCGTAGCTGTTTTCCGATTCCCTTCCGAGAGACATCCTTCACGGAGAATGTTGTAGGAAACCTCTGCAAAGGTCAAAAATTGTTAAAACAGCAGGCTGGGGGCGATCAGGGTTGTGTGTGAAAAACACCTGTCAAACCTCGGCTGCACTCCGGTGATTTTCTCCCATCAGGAGAACCATCTCTACACGCTCTTCGTTTGAGGAGCGCACCATCTCGGGAGTCCGCGATCATTGCAAACAAAGCGGTATCAGCGAGTTCAGATGAGCTTCAAAGAACACATGAATCATCTTCGCGACGTGGTCGGAATTGCAAGCAGGGAAAGTAAACTCGCGCGATGGACATTGGGAATCGTCATTTGCGCAGGTTCAGGAACACCCTGCACAACACCTGAACTGGATTGCTAATCGGCGCGGGTCAAGAGAGTTCACGCGTAGTGTTGGTCTTGAACCTTTCAGTATAAATAGGAGAGAAAGAAGTTAATCGAGAGTATAACCTAGCCTGGATATTGTGTCTGAACACTGTAACGGTAGCGACAGTATACTCTGTTGAGCAGTGCTGAGTTCGGCACCAGATTTGGTTGTTAAAAAAAATGCTTTGTTCCTTCATTGCGACCGTCAGATATCAGAAATATGACCACATATCGATAAATGAACATTTTCCATTTTGTCCGTCCTGATGAGCTATCCGGTCGGTCCGTTTGTGGAGGCCAAGTCTGCTGATTTTTTCTGCTGATCGTTTTCTTCAGCACTATCTGCTGATCGGAAAAAGTGATCGACAGTCAGTCGCAGATTGGGTTGGCATTTGCTTCAGACGACAGACACATTTCAACGAATCGTCACAATGAGTGAATTTCAGTCCAGCAACTGTGAAGAAGTCAGGATTGGCGATCACAAATCAAATAATTGTCACATGTCAATGATTGTGACAATATCATATCAATTCAAGGATACATGTCCTTACTTTTTTCTTTTGCTTTCTTGTTTATGCACGAAGTGTGGTGGCGACGTCCTCTTAGAACGTGGAGTAATGTTCGTGTTAAAACTGAAACGGAACCATTCAAGAGGGATGCCTTCTCTTCAGGAAATCTCTTATAATGATATCTTGAAAGACTCTCTTAATTTTTATTCGTTGTTTTCTCTCATTAATACCTGTTACTTTAACACGATTAACGATCGGGGAGTCCTGCGCACATGGATAGGGAAAATCGACAGGAAACCTGTCATTGACTCGTCGCGGCGATGATGTCGGTTAAGTTTCCATCTTAGATCCCATGCACCGAGTCCGGTTTTCATTGCCACTCACGGAAAGCGCAGCCATACACGATGTCGTAGTCGAGATTTTGGCAAATTAATCGGTAACAGCTGGAATCATTGGATATTTATCAGCGAGTCGGCTGATGCGTCCAGAATCATGAACAAGCTAGTGACCTGTTACGCCTAAATCCTCGTTTCACTTATTCCTAACAATGCACTGTTTTATCACCATTTGGCTAAATGGAGCTGTCCGGGCTTTGAGTGACCATTCAGTATGTCCTTCGATTTTAGTTTCAGTTTGAGAGACACGTTGCAATCTGGAATCACAAAACCTACATTTCGAAACCAATTTTAGTCAAGGAGGACAGAACGCTGGTCAAACACAGGAAATGGTTCCAACAGTTCTACAGCGAAAACAGTCCAACCTACGAGAGCTGCATGAAACAGAGACAAAGAAGCAGAACGGACGACTGTCTCTTCCACGACGGCTGTTTAGATTGGTGAAGAACGATTGCGATTGGGTATACCTGACTGGCAGATATGGCTGAAACTCAGTTTCGCTAAAATAATCATTTTTTATTTTGAATGTTCCGCGGTGGTCTCGAGAACTATTAATTGAAGAATGGTTGCAGGTCTGGACGAATACATTCTGGCGGCCCATAACTCGCGAATACGAAATTTCGTATCCGTTGTTCAGCCCTTCGCTCACTTCCCTATGTTTCCCTAATTCCCTTTGAAATGATGGCTATTGTGCCAGGGATGGTCGTGCTTGCATTGCAGGTGTTTAAGTTCATTCCGTTTGGTGAATCCGCCGATTGTCTAGTAATAATTTTAATCAGGTTTGTCTGTTAAATGGCAATTAATTGAGTCACAATTCAGGAGCTACCAGAAAGAGGGGAATGCAGAGTGCATATAAATGCCAGAACAAGAGTTCTGTGCCAGACGGCTCAGTTGGTGCAGTCGTTTAAAACAGAACATCAGATACACGTATATACGGATACGTACATACCGGCATATTGTTTGCCATTTGAGAGTGTATGTCCAATGGCTGGAAAACTCTGGGAAAGGTAGGACCTTTCCCAGAGTTCAGCTTTGCTTCATGACCTATAAGAGCTATGGATGTTTGATAGCAAATGTTCGCATTTCCAGGTTTTTTTAAACTGAAGGTCATGCCAGCAGCACGGTGGCCGTTTTTTTCTTCTTCTTGCAGAGTCGGTCGATCCGTGAGGCGGCGATTGCGAGCAAAAAGTGATCATAAACAATTATGAACATTTAATTCAAAATTTATAAATACTCAATCTATTTGACGGGAAATTCGTGGGAAAACCAAGCCAAACGTCAACTGCAAGAACAGAGAATAATTAATTCGTTTCGGATCCACATTGCGACAATCGTTGTTTTGGCAGAGAGACATGAAAACGGGCTCCCGGGAGGAGGTTGAAGTCGGTGAAGTGTTTTTAATTTAATTTTTAATTTTAATTTTAAGTGTTGTCGACAAAGTGTGTTCCAAATGTATGATGCTTGTTGGCTAAAAATGTGGTGTACCGCTGTAAGGCTCAGCATCTACGTACATCTCGACGCTCTGTCCATAGCAATCGTGATAAGAACCAACCAGAGCAGAACGCACCTACGAGGGGAGTTCAATATGTTTCAGGCTTTGCATAGAAATTTTTATTTCATGGCGTTTTCCTCTTATGATATCAAAATTTGGTTTATTCTGAGATGCTGGTATGAATTTCAGATTAATCAGATACAAATTATTCAGAAAATCGCTGTTTGAAATGAGTACACCAGAAGCGGCCAAAATGAACAATTTGCTCAATTGAGAAAGTGGCTTTTTCAGAGGAACACAAAATTCAATAATCTGGCTCACTGGGTCCAAGGTCCGACAGCAGAAGTGAGTAAATGATGATTCTGTCATCTTCATTTACTCACTTCTGCTGTCGGATCTTGTGCCTAGTGAGCCAGATTATTGAATTTTGTGTTCCTCCAAAAAAAGCCACTTTCTCAATTGAGCAAATTGTTCATTTTGGCCGCTTCTGGTGTATTCATATCAAACAGCGATTTTCTGAATAATTTGTATCTGATTAATCTGAAATTCATACCAGCATCTCAGAATAAACCGAATTTTGATATCATAAGAGGAAAACGCCATGAAATAAAATTTTCTATGCAAAGCCTGAAACATATTGAACTCCCCTCGTATGTGGAACTTATAGAGAAATAGTTAATTCGGGCCCTGAAGGTCTGGCGGAGGTCAACAGAAGTGCGAGTCGCTTGAATGCTTTTAAACCTGATACATAATGGTAATTATGTGGAAATGTGTAAGAAGACTGAATGAATTTTGCTTCATACTCAGTCTGCTTCCTAATTTGATATAACGAGATTTTGAATATAACAACCGATAATCGCGATCTGAATGCCTGATCAAAACATTGTTGTTATGCTTAATTGCCTCTTGGTTTTGGAGTAGATCTATACAAGGTAGACCAAAACACTTTGGCCATATAGGGAAAATGAAAATTGCTCTTTTATCATAGTTTGTGACATGAAACGTTTTCTACACTGAAAAAACTAAAAAGTGCGTGCCGACCTTATTTGTTCTCAAGTGAGCAGATTTTCCCCGTAGAAAAACTTGCCGACGGGGAAAAAGTGCTCCACTAAAAGACAATACGCATGTCAGAAAAAACCGTCAATAGACTGACAACCTAAAACTCCTCTCGTCACGATGCGTCCCGTTCGGAATTTATCCAGCCAGAACCTGTTTCCAGTCAGGTGAGCGTCCCCAAAAAGGAATTTATAGGTACGTCACTTCCCCATACCTTTTTTTATCAGGAATGCACGAAACCCCCGGGAAAAGCCTCGAAGGTAGCCATTGCAATCCGTTTCAAAGATATGTAACACCGAAACTGGGGAACCCCATGGAAAAAAATGACCCTGAAAAGCGGTGAATGGCTTGGAAAAGAGGTTTGGCATAAATTTTGTTTTAAAGTTGCAGAAATAATGAACAACAGTCACAGAACGGGAGATATCTGCCGGGAACATGACCTGCATATAATCTGAACGGGGACGCCCGAAAAACAGCCTGGAACAACCCTGAGCGATCACGCACGCGGGCTGCACCAGTTGCTCTCCATTATTGCTTTGTCCTTTGCAGACGCGAATGCGTCGTCTGCTAAGACAAAATGTTATTTTTACCCGGAAACTGAAAACACAAGCCCTGTTTTATATCGTCGATTTTCGATGGAAATCGATAACTCAAAAAATTTGCTACGGATTTAGCCCAAATTTCGAATTTTTCTATCATTTACGCAAACGAAGAGCTGATTCATTTTTCTCTGCGATCCGTGAAAAAATGTAAAAATTTTATTCAATACGATTGTGCAGTTTTATATGGACTTTGCGCTTTGCAAGATGATAACTCGGAACAATTGTCAAAAAATTGATCCAAATTGAGATTTTTTCTGTAATTTATGAAAACAGTGATGTGATTGGTGTTTTCTATACCGTCGCTTTACAAAATGGTAAACATTTTATACGATGCAATTACGAGTATGCCCTACAATGCCTTCTAAGCTTAAGCCTTCATCCTACAATGCCTAATTCATCCACTTGAGAATAAATAAAGCTCATCATTTGAGTATTTTAATCACCTGGCAACTCATCATTGTGAAAAAAAATAATAAAAAGACGATCACGAAAAATGGTCGCAACGCTTCAAAAAGTGGAAGCAATTTCGCCGCTCATTTCGGTTTATTCTGGCATCTTTTCACATCATCCGTCAGTCGCAAAACAAACTTTACGGTTTCCATGGCAACGTCAACTGGGTTTTCAACTTGAATCAAAGCTTCCGAAATTCCATTAGCCACTCTCTCCATTAACATTCACAACTCAGCGTCAAATCAGCAGCCAATTCGATGGATATTGGTGTTGTGAAACTTTAATTTCTATCCACAACGCTATTCCTTTTCCATTGCATGGGAAGCGTTCTTCCATCTGCTAATTTGACTGCCGCGTTGAAACGCTGATGGATGTGAGTGGAAATTAGGTAAACGGCCGTTCAACGTATGTTACTTATTACAGCAACTAGAGATGCTCAAAAGGGTAGGTTATCCCTAGCCTTTGGCCAAGGCTACCCCTGACCTTTATCCAAGGGTGCCCATTTTCAAATTTCAAAATGTTGAAATCCGCTGGAATTCCCATCAACCAATCAGAGACGCGCTTCCAGAAATGGATTGGGTAAAAATGTGACTTCCACACAGCTCTTTTGATCATTTTGCTAAACTTTCTGGTTATGCTGTTTTACAATTGTGCTGGAAATCACTTCCAAAGTTACTATACACTGCAAAAGACAAACCATGGCTTCCCTGGAAACGAACCTTTTAATCTTGTTTTTTTATTTCTTTTATTGGCAGAAAGTGCTGGTGAGAGGTAGAGTCATGCTAAAACCTGGGGAGGCTGTTCCGCTTATTTTCGGGCGCTTGACATCTGCTTACGCGAACGAGAACGTTGAGCAAGCTTCAAAACAAACGAGAACTTGAAGCTATTTGAAATCATCTGAGAGAGGGTTCGACTCTTAACGATATCTTGCGACTGCTCGTTTGAATTAGATGGTTATTAAAGTCATTTCTAGGCCGATCTCCAAATCATCTATAAATCATCATCATCCCCAAATCAAATCATTTTAGTAACTCATACAGTCGCCTCTGGTTTCAGTGTATCTCCCAATGGATATTTCATCTATAAATCATCATCATCCCCAAATCAAATCATTTTAGTAACTCATACAGTCGCCTCTGGTTTCAGTGTATCTCCCAAAGGATATTGTTGTACTGTGTTGATTACAGATAGCTTTCGGGTAGGGTCGTTTTTGGCAGAGTCTTCAGTCCTTCAGCGACTTTTAGGGTCAGCCTGTTGTTCAGGGGGGCCTTATTATATAGCTCCAGGGACCATGGCCGAAACGGATAGCTCTCAGTGACTGCTCAGGGTTGTTCTTGAATGGGATTTTTGATATCCCCATCTAATTCCGGGTCTTTTCCGGCCGATTTGATGTCCTTCAGGGGGCGTCATTCCGTTTTTCAGGGGGTCATCCAGTTTTAGATCCGAAACGAGTGGTCACGGGTGACCGTTCAGGGCTGTTCCTATGGCTTTTGCTATTCTCGATCTATAATTCATGGTCGTTCCCGACATATTTCCTCGTCCTTCGCTGACTTCACGGAACATCCCGTTTTACAGGGGTCATCCAGTTTCGATCTCCGAAACGGACCACCCTGAGTAAACCGATCTGGGTTGGTAGCGGAGGGGATTCTGATATCGCCGATCTAGTTCAGGGGTTTTCCCGATCGATCACAAAAGAATTAAACTAGCACCGCGTGCACAGTCGCTGGTAGGCTGAGCGAACCGTGCATGAAGCCGTATTCAAATTAATTATCATTGGTCATTTAGCGTGCTATTTGCACGTGAAAATAAGAATATGTATGCTGTTTGCTTCGAAGTCATAGCATATCTGCTGCTCACTGCTTGTTTAAAGACGTGATCTCGAATCATGTGTAAAGTGCAAATCATGTGTGAAGTGTGAATCATGCGTAAAGTTTGAGTTCTATGTGTCCCGGCGCAATTTGGCGCCATGAATAAAGTTTCATCCTGCCGGCTCATTCAATCCCAACGCAAATTGTGTCACGACACTTGACAACGTCAAATTAGAGCATTTCGTTAACAATAGCTCTTGATCAATTTTTTTTGTTTAGTGTTTCTAAGTGAATGACAAAACGGCTTTTGATTGCGCCTTTTCATGAGCTGAGAACTGTTGATCTTGGTTTGTGGGTGGAGCCTCCGGCCTGGGACACATCCTGATTGTTTCCCACTAACTAATATAGAATGTTGGGTAAGTCAAAGGGAGAGGTCAACAGTCGTCAATTTCATTTTTTGCGAAAATACAAATTCACTTTCTTTATTCTTCAATCAAACAACTGTGAATTGGCAAACGAGCAATTGTATCGACGAAAAAATTGTAAAAATTATAAAGTGAATGCATGCAAAATTAAAAATTTAATTTTAATTGCAGTCAAGGATTGTGGATCAAAAAGTGGATTCAGGATCGCACAGCAAGCTGCGATGGGAACAGCGTGCGCCAAACTGGCTTCCCACATCCAGGGATTGGATGTTTTTCCTTGAATTGAATTGAATTGAAATTGTTTGTATTTAGAGGCATCAGCCCCGCATAAATACATGTCAGGGAACTATTTACAATCATTAAATGACCAATGAGAAAAAGTTAATCAATGAAAAGACACTCGATGGAAATGACAGTCAATGGAAATGGCAATGACAATTGTGAAGGGGAAAAAGAAAAGGCCGAGGAGCTACAATTACAGAAGGGGACTGGAGGGTCCGAGCCAAGCTTGTTACTCGATCCACCTAGAACGAGCCCCTCCAGTCACAAAGCGGGAGGATAGTTAACATGAAGAAGGGGGGCGCAGATTGTGTTGGACTGTGGTGGGCCTCGACACGCACTGAGCCCACGCAGACGGCCGATAGAGAAAAAAATTAAAATTAAAAAAAAAATTGTTTAAGGAAGAAAAACACCCGATTGGTTCAACATGGAACAGAAAGTTCGTGTTGAAACTGGTTTCTTGAACATGCTTCTATTCCTTTTACTTCGCTGTACTAAGCAGCAAAAACGGAGCGCTAACATGTTGCCTTTGATTTATCAAATTGGCAATAGATTGAAAAACTGCGCATAATCTAATGAAAGTTTTGATGTTACATGAAAACTATCTCAAAAATTGCTCCAGGAGATTGGATTCCAAATTTTGACAAAAGTCAAACAAAAATAAGTGCCAGATGAATGCCATCTTACTGGCATTTTATTTGAAACAGTTTTGGGATAATTTCTTCTATTTGCTTTTTGCCACGGATGCTCAGTCGGTACTTCATCAGAAAATGGACTCAACATTTTTCTCTCACCTCACAAGCTCAATAAAAAAAGTGGACTAAACGTAACAAATTTATTTCACAAAATTATTGGCTTTGGCTGAGCGAAGCGAAGCCTCTGATTCTACTTTTTGCGCTTGCTAGCGGAGAGTTTTGTGTTTCAGAACGCAAATTTCGGTCAAACGTTTCTCAGGTTCTACTCATCACACAAACACGCTAATGGGCTCGTTGTATTCCTGTATCTTTCGTGCAATCAACCTCCCCTTTTGGTTCTGAACCATAAAGGGGTTTTGACGCTGCAGCTCGTTTTCTGGGGTAACTCCCAAAATTTATCGTTAACTCGCTTCTCGCTGTTATCTCTTCGTGCATTTAGCAGAAAAAATTATTGGGCTGGTGTAGTTGTTTGTTGGACCAGATGGGGCATCTATTGGGCTACTTTTAAACCACAAATCGCATCGTTTCTGTCCATCCCCTTCACCCTAAAATGTACCCCAAAATGTCAATTTCCTATTTCATTTGAGCGCTAGAAATGATAGGACTGGAGAATTTATTTATTGGGTTAGACAGGATATTTATCGGTTTACACTATCGGAATAAATTCCTTCGTTTTTTATTTATCCCTTAACCCCAAAAAGTAGCCCAAAGCATCAACTGCTTTCTGCACTGGAGCGGTGGAAATGATTGGACTAGTGAATTTTATCATTGGGTATCATGGTGTTTGTATTGTGAGCATTTAGCGCATTAGCAGCTCCATGTCTGACCAGCCCCAGTACCCAAATTCTTCCCCAAATACTACCCCAAATACTGCCCACTTCACAACATGAGTGGAAATGATAGGGCTGGCGATTTTGTTGATAGAGTAATCAGCCTATCCATTGGTCTACTTTATCACCCAAATGTAGCTTAATTTCCAACTACTGCCATCCCCATAACCCCATAAAAGTATCCCTAAGTATCGAATGCCCGTGTCATTAGAGCGGTGAAAATAAAGGATTGGCGAATTAATTTATTGGGCTGGATAGGAAACTCATTTATCGGACAAATAGCTTTGTTTCTGATGTCCCCCAAATTAATGTTCCCTAAAGTAGCGCAACAGCTTACTTTACTCCGGCTGTGGAGAAGATAAGGTTGGAAAAGTTGTTCATTACGTATCAAAAGGGGTTGATCATTATACGTATCATGTATTGGGCTACTTTGGGTATGAGAAACTTCGTGTGTGACTGACCCTAACCCCAATATTTAGTGCATACCCCAAAGTATCCAATGCCCATTTCACAACAACGGTGGAATGATAGGGCTGATGCATTTGTTGAGAGCTATTAGAAATTTATTGGTCTACTTTATCATCCAAATAGCTTCGTTTCTAATCGCTGACCATCTCCTCGACCGCAAGATTATCCCAAGTATCCAATACCCATTTCACTGAAGCAGGCGAAATGATAGGCCTGACGAATTTATTTATTGAACTAGATAGTATTTATGTATTTATTGGTCAACTTTATCCCACAACTGGCTTCCTTCTGATCATATCCCTGATTTTTGAAAAAGGTAGCCTTATCTGTCAACTGCTTACTTCACGGCGGTGGTGTAAATTATAGGCATGACAAAGTTGATCATTGCGCAAGACTTTCCCGAACAAGCAGCTTCGTGTCTGACCATACCCCATCTACTGCCCATTTCACGACAGGGCACACGAATTTGTTTTTTGGCGAAACGTGCCCCAAATCATCCATTGCCAGCTTCACTGCAGCGACAGAAATTATAGAGGTGGAGAAGTTGTTGATAATTGGGTGAGATCGGACATCTATTCATCCACTTTAACACACAAATAAGCTTCGGTTATCACCAACCACTTTACCCACCAAAGTACCCTAAAGGCCGAAATACCCACTCCACACTTCACTATAGAGCGGTGGAAATTATAAGGCTGGCGAAGTTGTTGATTGGTAAGAATGTATATCTTTTGGCCATTGGGTTATATCGCACAAATAGCATCGAATCTATTCATCGATCAAACCTAAAAAATGCCCAAACGTTTTTGCATTCCAAACTTCTCCGCAGTGGTGGAAATAAATTTTAGATCTACGACGAACTTGGCGATTGGGTGAGGTCATTCTCCAGCAGAGCTTCGGATATCACGTTCGTCTCGGCTCAACCTTTTTTATTGATTTATAATTCGACAACTCCAACGGTTGAAAAAGCTAAGCGCTGAAACGATCAGCATGTAGGTTCGCCGATCATTTCATTGTGGTGATTTTTCAGCCGTGATCGGCTCAACCCCTTGCTTGATGAAAATATAGTTGCGTTGATGAGCAGGTGATCTTATTGGTTGGATTTGATGGTATCTGTTTCTACGTACTCACAAAGAGCTTCGCTTCGGCTGCTCCCCTCAACCTCAAAAAGTATCCCGAAATTGTTCCCATCCAAGGGATATCAGCAAAAATGATTGGGTAGGAAAGTATCAAATATTGGACATATAATATTCACCTCAGCAGGGCTATATCGGTAAAGAAACAGATTGTGCTCGACTCAACATCTCACAACTCCTTACCAGCAACAGAAGCGGGATGGCGAGTTGCGCTCCCTCGGTTGCGATGGTTGGGGCAGGGATGCTAACCAGATTCGCCACAACCATTCCAAGCTTTTTACCTTCGAACTTTATTATGTCTGCGGACAACAGCATTTCATTACCTGTTTCTGTTAATGCTCATTTGGGGCTGCCTTCCTCAGCCATCCCAACTGTGGTCACGGCTCGCCCTCCTGCTCCTGTAGTGCAATC
This sequence comes from Sinentomon sp. SZTP_YWyxl, assembly GCA_030068105.1. Classification (NCBI taxonomy): domain Eukaryota; kingdom Metazoa; phylum Arthropoda; class Protura; order Sinentomata; family Sinentomidae; genus Sinentomon; species Sinentomon sp. SZTP_YWyxl. The sequence goes on from JASGXE010008871.1 coordinate 19,712, forward strand.
CAGCAACAGGAGCGGGATGGCGAGTTGTGCTCCCTCAGTTGCGATTGTTGGGGCGGGGATGCCGCCAGGAGATACCACAAATTTTAGCCAGGGTTCCTCCTCCCCGTCGTCCATTCCTGCACTGCCAACAAAACTTTTGCTTGCCAATGCCAGGTCCATACTGCCGTCCCATAAAAGAGCTGAGCTCTTAGAATTTGTCACCTCCTCTTCTATCCACATAATCTTCTTAACTGAGACCTGGTTACATCCTGAAGTCGATAGTATTGAAATATTCCCCCAAAACTTTTCTATCTATCGTCAAGATAGACTTGACCGCCGAGGTGGAGGGACTTTGATTGCTGTCGACAATGATTGCGTCAGGTCAACGGCCTTAAGCATTGATTTCCCATTGCATAATTCATTTGAGTCGAGCTGGTGCCTCATTTCCGCACTTGATCGGACTTCTTATATTGTTGGTGTTATCTATGTTCCACCTTCTGCCGGCCCACTTGACATCGATTTTATTTCTGATCAGATTGGACATATTCTCGCGGCATACCCTGACAATCGTTTGATAATCACTGGCGACTTTAACTGTCCTGGTGTGGACTGGCTGGCGTTCTCTGGGGGGTCTCAAAAGGCGGAGGCTTTGCTCCAAATTCAGCAGCAATTTGGTCTTACTCAGCATGTCCTCATCCCAACACGCAATATTCCTGGTGGCTGTGGCAACATTCTAGATCTGGTTTTCACGAATTTTGATTCACCTGACCTGGGAATTACTGTGGTCCCAGGTCTTTCTGATCATGATTTCGTTACTTTTTGTATTCCCCTTCCCATTAAGTTGTTGAAATCACCCATCAAAGTCAAATGTTATGATCGCGCCAACTGGGTCGGCATTAGGAGAAGGCTTTTTTCACTTTTCGAGAGTTTTTGTCATGACCTTCATTGTAATAGGTTTGCTAATGTCAACGAGGTCTGGGCTGCATTTAAATCATCCTTTTACAGTGCTTGTCGATGGTTCCAGTCAAAACAATCAAAATAAGTCCGGTAGTCCTTGGATCTCTGCACGATTTCGCACTCTGGCCCGAAAAAAACGTCGACTAACCAAAAGCTTAACGACAAACAACAATCCACGTATTGCAAACAGGCTGGCATCATTCTGTTCGCTTTGAACTTCGTGAATGTGCTTCTTCTGATTTTAGTTCCTACATTGACAAAGCCATCTCAGCAACACATTCTCGGCCTTTTTGGAGTTTTATTAAAAACTTGCGCACAACGCGTGGATTACCATCACTTCGTTGTCCTGATGGGCTTGTAGCGCACTCCGCTCCTGAAAAAGCTGAAGTACTAGCAAACGTCTTTCAGAACACTGCTTCCCATGTCGTAATAGACAACAATTTGCACGGTTTGCCTCCCAGCTTTGTTTGTCCTCCTCAGATTCCAGCGGCAAACTCTCGCACTTTCTTCATTTCCCGACATGGCATTCAGAATCTTTTATCAAAATTATCTGCCAGGAAAGCTGCAGGCAGCGACCTCATACCACCAAAATTTCTAAAGTTACTCTCATTTGAACTTTCATTCTTTTTTGAATTAATTATAAAGAAGGTTTACCTTGACCTTGCACTCCCTGATGACTGGAAAGTGGCTAAAATTATCCCCATACCGAAGAAAGGACCATCGGGGGATCCAGAACTTTATCGCCCAATCTCGCTTCTGTCGACCAGCAGTAAAATTTTTGAAAAGATCCTTTTTTCGCACCTGTCTTACCATTTAGTGGCCAACAATATATTGCACCCTACCCAGCATGGGTTTAGGAAGGGGTTTTCTTGCGTTACCCAGTTAATTGAGTTTACGTTTGAAATAGGTAGAACCCTTGAATCAAAAGGAAGCCTGCATGCAATATTCATTGATTTTAAAAAAGCCTTTGACTTAATTCCCCACAACTTACTATTACATAAGCTCTCGTTGCTGTTATTTCCTGCCCCATTGATTGCCCTGGTAGAGCACTTTCTGTCTGGACGCTTTTTCCGAGTTTCAGTAGAGGAGGAATTTTCAACCAAACGGCCAGTCACGTGTGGAGTACCGCAGGGAAGTGTACTGGGTCCTCTACTATTTATAACATATATAAATGATCTCCCATGGTGTGCTGACTTGTAAATCCAGGTTGTTTGCTGATGACTTGGTCATTTACGGCCCTCCTCAGGTTTCCGTGCTGCAGTCCAACCTTGATGCACTTCATTTGTGGGCAAATACCTGGGGTTTGGTTATTAACACTGCAAAATGCAACTGGATGCTGTTCCAAGACCCAGTAACTCAGCTGCTACGTGCTCCTATACCTTGGTGGTCAGACTGTAGCCAAACTCTGAATTCAAATATCTGGGCGTCTATCTCGCAGATGATCTTTCTGGGATGCCCATATCAATTATGTTTGTCCCAAAGCAAAAAAAGTCCTAGGTATGTTAATACCTCAGTTAATAAAAACATCAGACCTGCTCAGACATCGGCTAAGCTTAAAGCATATTCCAGTCTTGTATTACCAATTTTGGAATACGCATGTGAGGTTTGGGACCCGTTTTATCCTCTCATATCTGCATGCTTGAAAGGCTGCAGCGAAGTGCTGTAAGATTCATTGTGCTGATTACAGGCGGACGTCGTCAGTCTCTCAAATGATTTTGCGCTTAGGTCTTGAAAATCTCTCCCAAAGACGTTCCAACAGACGCCTCAAATTTCTCCGCTCAATAATTAAGGGTACCGTTTGCACCTCGCTTCCGTCCGATTTCTCCCAAAGGATTATTCGTCGCCGCACTGACAATGGCCACTTCATTGAATACCCCATTTTGAAATTTAATAAGCACTTTAACAGTTTTTTCCCCCGCACAGTCCGCGAGTGGAATGCCCTTCCCTCCTCGGCCTCCCTCTTTGCAAGCTTGCCATAGTGTTACCATGTGTGTCCTGTTTTCTGCAAAAAATTGGTTGCAGCCCAGACCTCTCCTCCTCGTCTTCTTGCTCTTGTCTATACTTCATTTTATTGTTTGACGTTCTTTCGTTTATTGTATGACGTTCAACTTCATTGTGAGATTTTAATAATAATAATAATAATAATAATAATAATTACCCGCAGAAACTTATATTTTAACTTATATTTTCGTTATATTCCAACTTGCTGTAATTTTTTATTTGAAACGGGGCCAAGCTCCTAAATACGTAGGCGTATCCATATATTTTGAGAACTGATTCGGTGTTTGGATATCCTGCGTTCAATTTTGGAAATATTTTGTCCACATATATCTCGAACCTTGTTCTATTGTAGTGCAAAAGGACAGCGGTATCAGCCTTTTGATACTCACGTGTATAAGCAATTGAATTCGATGTGTTTTTTACACTGAAGAAAAAAGTGCAGATTTTTCAAAAGAGACGACAAGCTCAAGCAGCGCAACCCAAGCTCGGGCCATTTTGGAAGTAGTCCACGGTGGCTGGTGTCCTTTGTTTGCCACCATTGTCGAACGAATTCCACAACACCCCTGAGGCTTTTCAAAATGGCCCTTGCTCACAAGCAAAAAAGTCGGTTTGTGAACGAGCAAAATTTTGATGGTTTTCACCGACAGTTGCAAATGATGACAGATCAACTGCAGTTAATGCTAGCCCCAACATCATTCTACCTGATAACGTAATTAAAGTATTCTTGCCCGAGAATACTTTTCGAAAATCCACACCAAAATTGCCCTGTCTGTTCGCAGAATTGATGAAACATGACCAAGGCGAACATTCAATGTCACAAAAACATCTAGAAAATTTAGATATCCTACAGAGGAGAAATATCGTTCTCATGAGACCCGATAGCTGTTCTATGAATATCCTGTTTCCGGACTGAAGCAGAAAACGGTCTTGGACATGTGGCTAATGCTCCAGGGGTACGCTAGAAATCAACCCTCAATTCACTTTTGACCAACTTTAAAGGAAAAACATCCGCCATTTGGCAACACAAGTTGCCGAATTTTGTGTTTCATTTGCAAACGTTCAGCGAAACACGTCCTTGCAAATTCGAATTCAATAATTATGCTAAGAGATTTCGACAAGAAGCGAGAGTGTTTTTCTGAAATGTGTAAATAGGGGAGAACGAGTCAAGTGAAATCTTAGGACGCGATGCTTTCTGACCCTTTTGAACTTTTTTCGCCTGCAATTCACTGCAATTAATGTGGAACTCCAGGCACTTCGCTAGCGATAACACGACGACCATACGAATCCGCAGTAAAAGAATTGTGAAGAATGATTTAATTGCGTTGTTGCAAGCGCAATTCATCTGAGTGATGGAAAATGTGGACGACGCATCGAAGCCGAATCTTATCTTCAGTTAAGCCGTTCATGCTGCAAAGCCTGAAGTTTCAGAAGACATCAGGCCAAAAGAATAATTGTCAAATTTCATCATAGAACCTTCAATTTTCAGATGGCACCCAAGAAAACGCAGGATGCAAAAGACAAAACTTTATGGATTTCGCAAATGTCCTGTCCGAGCTCATCGGTGCGAATGCCGTCGATATCGCCAATTTTTGATGCCGGATTCCGGCATCGACATTTGATTCTCTTATGATTGTTGAGGGCTTTTTAAGGATGAAAATTCCAAGTAGGACTCTTGTTTATTATAAATGAAAATTCTTTGAAGAACTTGTTGATTTCATCAAAATAATTGGCGCAATTCTATCTCTACATCGATTTCATGGGACTGTATTAGGCATGCTTTGTACAGTGTATGGTTGACAAAAAAATATTGATGTCTCAGTTT
>JASGXE010008872.1:0-23594 GCA_030068105.1 Sinentomon sp. SZTP_YWyxl
CCAGCTGGGATTCGAACCCGCAATCTTCAGATTACAGTCCGACCGCTAACCACTGCGCCACGAGGGTCGGACAATTGGAAAAGCTTTCCTGCAAAACCTGAAAGGACGGCCCTGAGAAGATATTCGGAAAAAACTGGAAAAACATACCGATGCATGGCGTGCTTCATCTTCAACCGCATGCAGAAAGTTGAATATCCTGAACGGAGAAATATGCTCTCCAAAATCTCCTGGACTGCAGTTGGTGCTGTGTCCTAGAAAAACTCCATATCCTGCATGATGGCCGGAATTAACCCGATACTTGTGGACGACACGGTGGTATGTTGCCCACAACAAATTTGCAGGTCCAACTATTGGCCTGTCAAAAGAGCCCTGTCTGTCTGTGTTTACGTAGAAACAAGCCAAGATGCGATTCTTATGCATGATCAAGTGCTGGTTTGCTATGAAACGAAAAAGTAGAAAATTGGTTTCTGTCTGTTGTCATCGGCTTCAACCGGCGGCAGCTGCTTGACCCTTGCAAAACACAAACAATTTTCAAAAATAACTTGTGTTTGCAAATCAACAAAGTCGATGAGAAAAAAAACTGTCCCAAGTCGTCCTTTTTGTTCCAATCGAGTGCTCTCCTTGGTACATACAGAACTGAAATGTCCGTTGGAAGTGTTTTTTTGCACATGACACCACTCCCGGGCACATGCTGGAACGAAACGAACGACAAAAACTGACGAAAACAGTCACTTCGACCAGTCGAAAGTAACGAAAACAGCCAAAATTGCCCAAAACAACTTGGAATTTGTTGGAAAACATGGGCGCGGACGAAAAGCGCGGCAAAACCGCAGAAATTGCGCGGAAATTGCGATTACGCAATTTGCAAAACTGCAAACCAGCAGCAGCAGCCTGAGTCCGTGCACGGTGCATGGCCACAGAACAAGAAGAAAATTGAAAACGATTGTCGCATTGTGATGTCACCCCCTGCCGGGTTATCTTGCAAAACAAAACCATGCAGCAATCAGCAGTTCTCCGAATTTGCGTTCGCGTTTTCCTCTTTCGTTGCCACGACCGCCTCTCCGATGGGTATATTGGTCGTGCCCGCACCACCACCCACCACCTGCAGAACTGTCTTTTTGTTTGTTTTTCTCTCGTTTTTGCTCCACGATATGATGACATGTGCGGAATTCTGGTGTTCTTGCTGTCTGGCACATATTCGACTGGACGCTGGAATGCCATGGAACATGAGCGGAGATTTCTGGTGAACATCATGTGTGCCTGAAAGCTTCAGGCTCAAAATATTCTGCGCCTGGATACATCTAATGCGTGCCGCACACATAGCATCTGTGCCTACAGATTTGCAGTGTGTGCAAGGAAAACGCAGTCATTAATGTCTCATGCAACCCACAACAAGTCACACGCCTTTTCCCATTTTGGGATCAGATCGCCCTGGTTTCTGAGGGGGAAGTAAGGTCATCATGAGAGCATCATTTCTCCGCTCAATCCACTGAGAGAAACGGGACCTCAGCACCTCCGCACCCTGTCGGCAATCAAAATCAAATAACGTATTGTAGCAACTGTCACAAGAAGAAAGAGAGTGGAAACCATCGCTGTGCAGTGTGTGTTGATGAGGACGGTGCTAAATTACGTAGGGTCCAAACAAAAGACATTGTTAATAAATGATGACACCCCATCAAGAGTTGGGTTCAGATAGGGAAGGAAGGGCAGAGGTTCGTTGTATGCGGAAAGAACAATACGAAACGAATTTCTCAATCTGGCAGCTCACCTGCACAGGGTGTCTGTCATTCAAGAAACCAACTTCGTTTTTATCAACCAAGTATATCGTTGAAACGATTAGATCGTGCATGTGGATACGAGAACATTGTTGGCGTCTTCCGGTCATCGCAGGGGATATTAGGCAGTTCGCTGCCAACAAGCAATAGGGGGCCACCAATCTGTTAGTTGACAACAAGCAGCAGATAGTGGGGGTCAGGGGTTAGTCAGATGAGTTTTGCTGGGGGAACATACCTGGTCCGAAAAACTTTTTGAGATAATAAAAACTTTCCGAATGGCTTTAAATCAGGTTAGAACAGGGTTAGGATAGGTTATAGGTTTGGTTGAGATAGTGTAGTGTAGGTTAGGATCGTTTAGGTTCGGTCAGTTTAACTTGGATTTGGTGAATATTTTGCGAGATCAGCGCCATTCGATCTTAAAGTTTTTCGGACCAAAGTATCCCGACCCGTTTTGCTGTGTTTAGGTGAGTTTTGGTTAGCTTTAATTTGTAAAATAGAAAAGGCAAAACGTAAATTGCGCCCAGAAAGTTGGTGACTTACACCAATTGTACGTTTGCTGCTTATTGAAAAGTTTTTACCATCTCCGAACGCCACAAAAGTCTTTGTCGCCACTGCGCCCATTCAGCAAGATTTCGACTCATCCGTCGACGCCTGAGCGTTCGGGCTCGAATACGACATAGGCTTTTTATTCACTTTCTCGCATCAGGCCCGATAGCATCACCCAAAGCTTTCTATAGAGTCGATAGTGAACTGCTGAAAACAATGCATAGACTAGGAAAACGCAGGCGACCCGCGAGTTTCTATGGCCACAAGTCGAAAATAGCATCGCAACCAATTGCTGCCATAATGGTTCCAAAAATCCGGGTATGTTATGTGCATTTTATCAACGCACCCTGTACAAATGTAGCCTGACACACATCAGTGAGGCTCCTCAGTTCTACAGTGTAGGTGCCTACCTGTTCGAAAGTGAAAATGAAGAAGACAGACCACTTGAGTCAAGGGGTGTCAGGGGTGGCGTGGCAGGCAGGTGTGGGCCAGTTGGAGGTGTATTGATGAGGTCGTGGATGGACGCAGCAGAAGGCATTGGAAAGCGGAGTGGCAAGAAGAACAGGATATTGGAGCGAGGAGAAGAACTATAGATAGAAAGACAGAAACTCGTTTGCGAAGGTATTGTGTTGTGTTGTGTGTCTGCACTGGTCCTCTTTTGTTTTGCTGGTCTTATTATCGGCATTCGGCAACACTAGGACTATATAGCTAGATTCAGCTAGGCTCTGACTCTACTCCCTCCAGTCTACTCGTAACTGGCTGTGACTGACTGATTGTGGAAGTAATTGTGCAAACAAACAAACTGAAAGTTGAAAGGGAAAGAAAAGAGGAAAGCAGAAATCAGAAAGAATGATTTAGAAAGGGCAAAACTCATAGAAAGAGAGTGGGGGAGGAAGGGAAACGAAGGGACCGAGGGAGGGAGTGAGGTGGCAGAGGTGGAGGGGGGCTTTTGTGGGGGGTTGCGATTGTAACGGCGACTGCAAACATGTATTGAATAGCGTGGATAACAAGAGGTCGAAGGAAAACAATATTGACCTCTGTTTTGTCCAAGGCGGTGGGGGGCAGTGGGAGAAAAGAGAAAGGCTGGCAATATCCTAGCCAAAATATGCTCTTGTGCCAAATTTGGCACATGAATTGACGCAGGATAAAATAGACCAATATCATTCTGGCAGCAACCATCATCTGATGCGGATCAATAGCCGAAAGTCACTTCTCAATCATAAAGCCTGCAGATTCCAACTTCAAATCGGCCAAAAATGCTCACTCAATAAGTTCAGTGCACCAAGGGTAATTCAGTGTGGCTCACCTTGGCGTTGCCGCTATGGAAAGAGTTTAGACAGGGTATTTGTCAGCTTACCTCAAAACCGGTGTTTTTGCAAATCAAAAAGGGGTCAAAGTGGTGGGGCTGACAAAAATCATTGTGGGTCACTGCCGATTTTTGTGCAAATTGCAAGGTTCACTTAAAGGTCAATCAGGTGCATGAACAGGCCGCCAGGATGTGCACTCAGTGCAGTGACTCCTGTCTAGAGATATCCGCAGGACGCTTTCTTCTGGAGATGTCACGTCTTGATCTCTGGTCATGTTGCCCATTCTCCGTCGTCACTTTATAGTGTCTTCTCCTTTTGTTTTCGCAATTTGAAACCATCTCGGAATGTCTTGCTTTTTGCTTGCGACCTACCTGGTTGTAGCTGTGACTTGTTTGATGTTTAGCAAGTTGACTTGCCCCGCTGAACGCGATTAGGGCGCAACCCTCGTTTCCTCGCTGGAAATCACTATATTCCCGCGTGCGTCTTGAGTATCTCTGTGCATTTTTTGAATGACTACATCGGGCTAAACGTATCAAATTATTTCAATTTTCTAAATGCTCTCGTGATTTGACACCTTTGCATGGCAGATTGCGACGCTAATGTAATGTGAGGTAAGATTACAGGGTATCTCGGAAATCTAAGTGGAAAAAAGTATGGCATTTTCTATTTCAAATGCTCATCCGCTCGCACTTGGATGGTGTGTTTCTTGCAATTATAATTTGAGCAAGTATTTGACTTTTTCCCTCACTCACTTTCAATCGTGAGGATTGCCAAGTTTTGCCGCAAATTGCCAAAAGGACAGGTCATTTCGAGTTCAAATTGATAAAGCATTACGTCAGTCAACCTCGCGACTGTGTGCCGTCTGGTGTTCCTCAATGCAGTGTCTTAGGCCCCCTTCAACTCCTCACATAATTATATGAACGACTGCCTGATGTTACTCGATGTTATATTTGGCTCTTCCCTAACAATGTAATTATTTATCGGAGTGTTAATCGCCCCTGTGCTGAAGTCTTCCTACAAAATGATCTTGACTCCTTGTTAAATTGGTGTAAAACATAGTGCTCTAAGCCAAATCCTTCAAAATCGCTGTGGATTTGATTTTCTAGAGTCATACAATCTCAAACATCACCTGCCTCTAACCCTTATTTTATAAATAATGAGGTGGTTAATGAGGTGGCGCTTTGAAGAGGTCTCAGATTTAGGAGAATTGCTTTCCAGCAACCTTTCTTGAGCGTCAAGTAAATGCCTTGGTTTCATTAGTGGAACCTAAAGCATTGCCTCTAAAGAGTCCGGACTCAAAGCTTGCATGAGATTAATTTCACCCAACAAGCATAAAGAAATTCCGGCGTTTAAAACGCTGTATAAGAGTTTTGATTTTTATCCGGGCTCCCTCGTAAGAGTTTCATAACTCCCTTTTTGGAGAGGGTTTGACTCTGAGCTCTTCAACTAAATTCATACCCAAAACACGACAACGCGATGGTAAATCTCTTGAAATTGACAAACACTCTCATTAAGTCATTTTTCGTTCGGGGGGTTAAAAAGCTCTCACTCAATCGCCAAACTCCCCACGCAGGGGCAATGAACTCTCCAGAAAACTTCCCAATTTCTATCGGTGATATTTCTTTTTCCCGCACTTTCCACCATCCAAATGCAGTTTTTTGGCAAATAAGCATCCGCGGGCATGCACCCGCTGGTCCATGGTCTTTAGCCAAGGAGTGGAAATGTTGGAAGAGAAGCTGCAAAATTCAGAGGAAGTTCTTCAACATCTCAGTAATTTCTCACCCTACAGGCAGCATGTGCTCAGCACTCCGACTCATGCTGGGGTGATGCTGCCTCACACTACATTTTTAACTAGTTTCTAGAGGCAGCTTTGATAAAGGGTTCCAATGACCTGTCTGCATGTGAAGGAGGCCAAGCATTGAAGTGTTCGCAGTTTCTTTCATTTGTGCCTTAATTCACCTCACTGACTGTTTCTTGTTGTCAACCTATTGCCTGGCTTCCGCCAGCGAACTTGGATTGCTCCACACATGGACATGTTTTTGGGACTGAACACGCCGATAGTTTTTGAAGCGCCTCTGCCAGTGAACTTTCACCACCGGTATAAATTGGTGTACTTTCTTTAGCACACCCGGTGGAGTATTAGAATATCATTTGTATCATATTAAGAGGGATATGCCATCTTGGTCAGACTTGCTGTCTTCCCTTATCCTTATCGTTTGTTATGATCTGTTTCACCTGACGCAGCGAAGCGATATCATACAAGACATAATGGATGTTCTGACTGTGACTTCAGGAAAAAAAAAACAAAATTGATTCTTGACATTGACACCCTCTGACGTGACACTGATCTTCGAGCAGGCCGATCCGCTCTGGTCTGGTCGAATGGTATTGACCGATTTTGACGGTACCTGGAGCCACATGGGCACCTTCGGCTATTTATGCATGCTGCGTTTCGACGCGGAGTATGCTCGAAGTGGTTGGGATCCATACTCCAACATTGCGTTGTTTTAACTGCGCTCTGCTGCTGGGTCATCAAATCACGTGTCATCTTAGCTCCATTTGCATACTTTTACACGAACGGCACCTCCCAGCACAGGTGTGGAATTGAAATGTGCAGTCTTAAACATATCAATTTGCATAAAATTCCGGCATCTATCAGCTCAGTGTTAAGGTGACGTGGGCTTATTGCACGCAAGCCTCTCGTGATCAGTATACCTAAATCCGGCATTTGACGAGCTTGGTATCGGATGGGATATTCGGGATTCTTCCTGCGCTTACAGTCCAAAAGTCTCAACCATCCAGTCGAAAAAGGCTATCACCAACAAAGATGTGAATGTCAGAAAATTGATAAGAGAGTGACCTCCTCATTTCTCAATCATTCCTCAGAGTGCCAATGTCATCCGATAGGTACCAATATGGAGCTTAATGCCTCCGGAATGCAACGGTTTTTAATGCTCCTGATATGATGATGAGGCTTTGAGCAAATTCCTATGCTATGGGTATGTCAGCTGTCTGCGTTTTTGACTTCCTTAATACCAGCTGAGTTCAGTCGCAAAAGTGGAGGTCCGAGGTAGGTCAGGTTGCAGGGTGGCGAAATCACGCAGGTCTGCTTGGAATTCTTCTGACACAATCCCTTGTTGACTTGTCGATAGGCCCAATCTGCGATCTTTACCTTCACAGATCAGCGATATCTCCTCATATAATTTCGCATAATCTTGGCTGGAATTTGGCAGACATCTTGGCAGTCAATAACCATTTGCATATATGTAGCTATACGGCAGACATTTTGTCTCGCACGCTTTGCCACTCAACGGAGTCACCTTATAGCTTAAGCTTATCGAGTGATTTTCTGCTTATGAGGAAAGTGAGATAGGTTATCTTTTCCTTGAAAATTATCCTTCCTCTTTATCCTTGAGAATCGTTATTCTCGAGACTTATTTATTTTGGTCGAACAAAAATGATGTCGAGGAATAAGCTATGGAAAAGTGACATCATCCCGCATTCGCCGATCATCACCTGATTTTCTGAGCATAAAGGGCAAACATTTGAGAGGGAAGAGTGATACGGAAGTGTATCATTCTGAATCATCTGAATCATCTGATTTGAATTTGCTTCCAAACTACGAGTCGTGAAGCAGTATGGCGCATGGACTTTGAAACGGAGCTTTGTGCAGGGCTTAAATTGTCCAGTAAAAAGGGCCGGGTCTCCATTTTTGGAGAGAGGCACCTGATTTATTTGGGGGGCACGCGGGTTCCCAAAAAACGGCAGACGTACCACATAGGTATATTTGTGACGTTGGTGGTAATGTCCATGCCAACAACTCGGCCAACAATTCGCAGCACCTTAAAAATTTGAATTTTTGAAATCAGTGCCATCGCAGCAGCCAGAGCGAAGAGGATTGCGCTCTGACATTCCACATGACCGGGTCTGCGCCAGAAGGCAGCCGGCATTTGACGAGCTTGGTCAAGGGCTCGCCGGAGGTCTCGGACCCGGCTGGAGAAAATGGGCCGGGTCCGCTGCGACCCGGCGGGATCCGGCCCACTTTAAGCCCTGGCTTTGTAGCAAGAAAAGAGGAGATTTCATATGATAATTCTAAACGAATAGTTATATTTGTTTCTTGAGTTGTACAAAAAACATTTCCGATTTCTTTTTGTGACGCTCATGGAATAAGTCGTTCTATTGGGAATTTACCCCCTCCGTAGCACAAATGAACTGTATACTTCAACAAATGTGTCCCAAAGGACAATAAGGACAAACGAAAAGATAATTTCCGTTTCTCCCGTTGGTCCAAATTGAAACCGTAATTTTTTATGAAATTGTGGTCAAAGAGAGAAAGCTCTGTAAATTGCTGAAACCTAAATTAAAGCCAACCAAAACAACTCATCATAAAGTTTCGCTTTCAGCCATGCTTAACTCATCTCTCCGTCCATCTGTGATGGCTACTTCCGATGGGGATGCGTTTCAGAAGAGCGAAGCCCACTTTTCTGATCCCATTTTGATCCTTTGCCCGTTTCTCTCTCCTCCTCCCTCCCTTTCCCTTCCCCTATACCTTTCTCCTCCCTCCCTCCCCCCTCTCTCTCACTCTTCTCATTTGACTAAAACGCTGTTTTGATAACCACACTCTGAGAGTTGCCTTTGTTATTTTATTATTCCAAAACTGTTATTTTATACTCTCGCGAACTTGTTTGGATTGCCTGCACTTTAGCAGACGACGCGAGTTCATTATCTGCTTTTCCCTTCCAGCAGACGATGCATTCAATGCCGATGTGAGCTCTTTCCACTTTTCGCAGCGGACGCATTCTCCGCTTCGACATAGAAATCCATTTCCCTAATCTCATTATCGTTCAAAGAAAGCGGCAGAAAACGACTAATATTTTCCGCCAAGAATTTAGGGCATTAGTTTTGTTGTAGGCTCTGCTAACAGCCTGATGAACTTGTGCACTCAACCCTTTCATCGTGGTAACGCAGATGTTTACACTCCCTCAGGTAATTTTAACCCTTCTCAGGCGAAACGCCAGGAATCGGAAAAGGCGCAAACCTGCTTGGTTAAAACGAATGCGCCCCGAAATCGCCTCGAGTTAAAATAACACATACCGAACTGTTTTGAAGTCGTCTTTGATCCCTTGTGAGCTGACAAGAAAAGTGGGAAAGGTGTTGATCCGTAACTCGATTCCCGTTTAACAGACTTTCCGAAACTTTATGCAAGAGCGTAATTTTCCTTTCTTAACTGAATTTTGGCAGTTTAGCAAAGACAAAGTCTGGAAAGCTAATAAGACTCCATCAATATGAAAACCTCAACGGACATCAATATAGGCAGGTACCTTCCCCTCGCTTTGCCATGGCATATGTACTTGCTGCTTGTCTGTACAGTAAATGAGCAATTTCGATTCCTAACTTTGCCTCGAGCTTCTCGGCTGACCAGCATGGGTGAAATACCTGGTCCGAAATGTTTTCGTCCGAATGGCTTTAAATTAGGTTAGAATGGGTTCGGAGAGGTGAGGTTAGGTTGGGACAGTGACAGGTCAGGTTGGGATAATGTAGTATAGGTTAGGTCAGGTAAGGTCAATTTAACTTGCGGGTTTGGTGAAGATTTTGCGAGACTAGCGCCATTCGATCTTAAAAAGTTTTTCGAACCAAAGTGTCCCGACCCGAACAGCTTCTTCTGCCCGTTTTGCTCGTCCTCTAAGGTGTCGTTCCTGACCCGGCGGGATTATCTGCGCCATCGGTAACTTTGTTTGTTTGCTTGTTTTGCAGGTGACATAAAATGGCTATGAGAAAGGAACAAAAATAGATCATAAATGACCCATTTATGACCAGGGACGCAATGAACGGCGACAGGTGTTTGCAGATGCTGAGACTTTGGAACGTCATTTCGTTCGGAATGGGAAGACAGTTCATTTAGGATGGCGGTAACACTGGTGCGATGGTATGGAAGGAACATTTTATGACCCGTGTATAGCTTTTCGTTGGACTTCTTCTGACCGAGGAATATCCAAATGGGATACAGGTTCCCAAGCCGAGCAGCTATATTCCAGAATAGGAAGGATGATGGACTTGTAGGAGTGGGGCTTCACGGCAGACGGGAAGTACCACAGGTTTTGTGTCAGAAACCCCAGTAATTCTCTGGTGTTTGCTGATTGTCATATCAACATGTGTGTCCTCCAAATATGGAAAAAGGTTGCAGCATTGGTGGTGCCGAGGTGTTTCATTTTCTGCACAATTTCGAGTGGGGAAGATCCCAACAACAGAGTAAACGCGACGGGCAGCTCGTGGAGGGTGTGTTCTTCCGCGAGAAGTTTTGCGGGTTTTGTTTTTTCGTGATTCATTTCCATGCCAGATTCTTTTCCGTGCTGGCCGGTTCGCAGAGCGGTTTTCGGTCATGTGAATGAATTGGACTGCAAATAATTATTGTGTTATCAGCAAATAACCGCGGCCTGCTTGGAGAGAAAATGTGTCGGGAAATGTCATTTTCGAATACAAAGAGAAAAATAATAACGGTCCAATTACACTGCCTTGTGGGACGCCAGAAGTGACCGAGACAGGTGCATAAAGTGGCCCATTGACGGATACGCATTGACATCGCCCGTCCAAATAAAAAGACACAATTCCAACACCATACGTTCCAACACCATACAGGTCCACCGCATTTTGTGTCTTTATCGAATCCTTGGCAACTCCGGAGGGTGGGGAAATTTGTTTTCCTTAATTACGCCTCCATCTTTTTACAGTCGCCATGACCATCCTTATAAGATAAAGCCATTAGCATTTAAGAAAGATATAGGGAAGTTTTCCTTTGTGTCCCGAGCAATAGCGGACTGGAATTCACTCCCAGCCTCTGTGCTGTCTCAACCTTTAAGTACATCAATTCTAAGGCGCAGGCTGCTGTCCTTGTTATAAATTGAGTTTCTGGCCAAATTTGATTGGACTTGAAAGTTTTAGAGCAGATGTTCTGTTTTTCTCCACAGGAGTTTGAAAATTAATTCTTCGGATTTCAAAATATTCGAATTGCTCCATAAACCCAGAAATTTATGTCTCTCAGCAACATGTCATGAAAGGTAAACACGTTTGGTCTTGCTCTCGTCTTTGCAATTTGTCTGCCCCATTTCTCGTGTCTGTTTTTCCTGTTTTTCCCGTTTTTGACGTTTCTTATTGTTTTTTTGTGCAAAAGTGTTATTGTTATGTATGATAGTGGGGAAACCCCCACAAAATACAGTCATTCAATCAACACCATACGTTATAAGAAAGTTCAGCGCCCGCTATTTGAGCAGAATCTTGTCGTGAGGAACGATGTCAAAAGCTTTGTTCAAGTCGATGAAGACAGCATCGCAGTGTCGACACCGTTTGCGATGTCATCCACATCTTGGGACTCAAGGAAAGACCTTGTCTGAAGATTTTTTGCATGTGAGTTCCTCAGAACGAAAAAACCAAATCATTCAGAAGTAAATATGCTCAGACCCTCTATTTCCCCGATGCTGCCCCCAAATCAACGAAATACGCACTTGGGAGTGTTTAAGTGGACCCCACGGGCGGCCCACAATTTCTGATCGTGAAGCTCCCAACGTGTGCATATTGGCACTTCGAGAGCGGAAAACAAAACATTTGGGGACCAAATTTCTTCCCAACTACCAGTTTGGCGATATGCCACCTGCAACCCTCCAAATTTATCCCATGTGGTGCCCATTGCGGATGCAATGCACCCATTTTTGTGAAATTTCGGGGGCCATAGGTATATCTTTTGACTAGTATTGTAAATTTTGTATGGTAAAATCTGGCTGTCATACGTTTTAGCTGATGATCATTAATTTTGCATCACTTCTCCAGTTGCTGTTTTTGTACTGACCATGTCTGTTTGGTTTGCTTTTTCACTTATGATCTTGCTGCCTATTTATTGAGAGGAGGAAACTCTCACAATCAAACAATTAATCAATCAATCAATCAATCTTCAAGGGGCCTTTCCGAATGATCAAAAGACGACATGCAGCATTTTGATCCACATTTAATAGTTAAATTTTAATTCTTTTTATACTAAAACCAATCGATTAATTTACGAATTACAATAATTCAATAGTTAGAATCACAATCTCAAAAAATACAGCTAGATAGGGGACAGGCAGACCGGTAAAGACCAACACACGGGTGTTTCAAAAACGTTGACCGTGTTGCATTCCCCGGAATCGTATACCTACTGTTCTGAACAAAAAATGTAGAGTGGCTTTTTGTCGTCCAATCACTTCTGGGGGGGGGGCTTACCGAAAAAAGCATGGGGCCTTACACTCTAAATGTTCACATAACTTTTGTGACACCACAGCTAACGTTTATTGAAACACCCGAATCCACCAAAGTGATATCCCTGCGAAATGCAAAAAGTGTCGTGGAGAATTGCCCTTGATACTTGGTACAAAAGATAGGTAAAAGAGTTTTGTGAGACGTCTCGTTTGAGAACCTTATGTTAAAGAGTTTTTGCATTAAAGCCCCTGCTGTACTAACACAATGACTGTGTTTGTACAGGTCGTTGCAAACAACCTTGAAAGTGTGGTGCTTGGCAGCATATCCTGATTCCCGGTTCGCTTATTGTCCCATCTAAGCTAAAGGGCAGGTATGTGTGAAAAGTTTTTGCAAACGGAAACCGTTATCTGCCATTCCATCTGTGCATGTCGTGTTGCCTTTTTGTTTTCACGGTCTTCAATAATTGACGGGCCACAGGAGATTTTTCTCAGAATTTTTAAGCACGGGGCAATATGATTCTCCATTTCGCATGCGCTGCAAAACGCATTGCACGAAGGAATTCGTTTTGCGGCGCATGCTAGATGGGGAATTCCATTGCCCCGTGCTTTAAAATCCCGATAAAAATCTTCTATGGACGGCAATTACTGAACACTCCGAAAACAGTATACAACCAATTGACCACATGACATTCCAGCGGCGATCCATCAACTCGTTTCATCAACACGCAGAGATCGTAAGAACTTCTTACTAAATTGTTTCGAACTCTGGAAATAGTTCCATGAATTTGTGGAATCATCGCGTATAGCGAATGAAATTAAAAAGTTGCACACAAGAAGTTGTGATGGTTCTGAAACTCGCTGAAGCTTTTTTGAGGTACCCAAATGAATAGCCGGGACTGTAGGTAGGATACTCCTCTGCCATAATTGAAAAGGAAAGAAAACGGAATAAAACTTTTAAACACATCTATCGATCGATTTCGTCATCTCAAACACGATGACATCTTCGGCAGGACTTGCCGTCACCTTTCCTTTCAATTGCGGCAGAAGAGTTCAACACCATAGCTATCTTAGAGGCGGGGAGAGAGAGGGGTGGAGAGAGAGAAGATAGAGGGAGAGATCTGATCATGGTGAGAACGTGGGAAATCTAGTTTTCCAAACACAACTTGACTGTGGTGAGAATATGGAAAATCCAGCATGCCATGTCAACTGACCATCGATGAGAATTTGGGAAGTCCAACATGCCAAAGACAACTGATCATGGGAAAAATGTGGGGAACCGGGATGCCAAAGACGCAGCTGACCAGTGACCATGTGAGAATGTGGGATGTCTGACATGCCAAAGACATGTCCATTGATAGAATGTGGGAAATTTGGCATGCCAAAGACAGCTGACAATGGTGATGAGAATGCACGAAATCTATTTTTTAGCATCATGCAAAAGACAACTGGCCAAATTGAGAATGTGGGAAATCTAGCATGCCACAGGCAACTATGCCCATGGTGAGAATATGGTAAATCTAGCATGTCAAAGACACTGACTGTGGTGATGAGAATGTGGGAAATCTGCATACCAAAGAGTGGACAACTGACCATGCATACGATGAGAATGAGTAAATAATCTTGGACATATGCCAAAGACAACTGACCATGCGGTGAGGATGTGAGAAATCTAGCATGCAAAAGACCTTGTGGAGTTAATATGAGAAATCTGGCATGCCAAAGAAAACTGACCATGGTGAGAATGTGGGAAATATAGATAACTTAACGTGGGAAGACTGTAGCTTGCTAAAGACAACTGACCATGCGGTGAAAATGTGGGAAATCTATCTTTGCCAAAGACAACTGACGATGGTGTAAGTGGGAAGGAAATCTTGCATGCAAAAGACAACCGACCGCGAGCACCATTGCCACACGACTCCAGAAACGACCAAGATGTTGGCTTCATTGATTTTTACATCTAAATGAGTTACTTTGTGCGTTGAAAAAAAATGTTCGAAATGCGTCACTTGCCTGATGAATTAGGCTATTTGCTCACGAGATCGGCCTGGGTACAGACCGATCCAGAAAATGGAGCCACTGAGGTCAGAGGTAAGCCGACAACTATTCCACTGTTTTGCACCTTTAACCCATTTGCAGTTTGATTACAGCAGTACTGGTAACTTACGAGGTGGGGTTATGCAATATTACAATACTATTTAAATCCAAATCAATGCGGTTTTTTACCATTGACTGCAGGATCAGCTACGAACAACAGATTAGGCTTCATCACTATAATTCAGAGCATCCTATGGAGCGCTGCTCGCCAATCACCTAGCATAAGCAAATATCTCGGGGTGGATCTTAGTATCGTTATTCCTTGCAGTTGGAGCGCCCACATCCATGAGTCCTCCTAAAAAAGCTTTATCGATTGCACAAGCAAGGTAGGGCGCGAACATTTATCGCAAGCTTCGTCATGCCTGTGAGCATGTCACAGATTAATACGAGCCTACATCACGTCTCGTCCGAAACAGCACAAAGTTCAGGGTGCTTTGAGTATTCGAAGCAGAGGCAGAGGTCTGTTGGGATTCCACCAAAGCTTTCTGATATTCAGTAGCCGTAGATCGCTGTACAGCGGCGTGCTGCCCGGTTGTTATATCCTTGGAAAATGATAGATCTTCAGGGAGGCTGTCCTCTGCGTTGCTGGTGACTTTCCTGGTGTTCATGTGCACCGTGCCTCACACGTGGGCAAGTGGTGACGCCGAATGGCGTCGGGAGGCGGCGTGAAGGTCTATGGATGAGAGGGATTGGCCTTAGGGCAAAGGGGTGGACCACCCGAATGATCCAGATGCTCCTGAGAAGTCCAATTAGGGCTTTAGGCCAACCCCACCGACCTGTCTCAGCGCCGAACGGACAACCCAGGGATTGAGCCTGGACACCGCGGGGGGAGGGGAAAAGGGTAGTTGTTCTGCGAATTCTTTTTTCCGCTGACTATCGCTGCTTGGAATGGTCTTCGATCAAGTTCGCTCTTTATTCAGGATACCCGTCCTCTTCTGTCCTCTCGCACCAGTCAATGACCTTGTTTTGTAAATTTGTCATGATCATTTTTTCTAATTGATTTGACCTTTAGTTTTTAACTTGACCTGACTATGCGTAAGCGTACTTATAGCGCCAATACATTGCCGCTATTTTTGTCGAATAATAATAATAATAATAAAAAAACTGACGATGGTGTAAGTGGGAAGGAAATCTTGCATGCAAAAGACAACCGACCGCGAGCACCATTGCCACACGACTCCAGAAAACGACCAAGAATGTTTCTTCAGAGATTTTACATTAAATGAGTTACTTTGTGCGTTGAAAAAAAAATTCGAAATGCGAACTTGCCTGATGAATTGGCTATTTGGTCACAGCTGGGCTGGGTCCCATCAGAAAATGGAGCATGAGGTCAGAGGTAAGCCGGACAACTATTCCACTGTTTTGCACTTTAACCCATTTGCAGTTTGATTACAAGCAGTACTTAACTTACGATTTATCAATATTACAAAACTATTTACACGATATGAAAGCGGTTTTTTACCATTTTGACTGGAGGATCAGCTACGAATAACAATTAGGCTTCATCACTATATTTCCTCCTATGAAGGCGCTGCTCGCCAATCACCTAGCATAAGCAACTATTTGGATCTTAGTATCGTTATTCCTTGCAGTAACTTAGGCCTAATCTGAATTCCTCCTTCCAACTTTATCGATTGCACAAGAAGGTAGGGCGCGAACATTGTAAGCTTGTCTCGTGAGCATCACAGATTAATAGTATCCTACACCGTTGCGAAACAGCACAAAGTTCAGGGTGCTTTGGTATTCGAAGCAGAGGCAGAGGTCTGTTGGGGTTGACCTAGCTTTGGATTCAGTAGCGTTGATCGCTTCAGATCTCGGTTGTTGTTCCTTGGAGAGTAGTCTTCAGGGAGGCTTCCTCTGCGTTGCTGGTGACTTTCCTGGTGTTCATCTTCACCGTGGCTCACACGTGGGGGTGGTGAGGGGGATGGGGTCGGGGGAGGCGGCGTGAAGGGTCTATGGATGAGAGGGCTTGGCCTTAGGGCAAAAGGGGGTGGACCACCCGACAGAAGTCCAGCTGCTCCTGAGAAGCCAAAGGGCAGGCCAACCCCACCGAGCCCGGCTCCGACTCCCATCCCCGCGAGACTGAGACCAAACCCCGAAGAGGCAATGGTCGCCTGGAGAGAGGAAAGAGGCGGGGGGAAGGGGAAGAAGGGATTCAGGCTGGATGAGGTCATCGCCGAGGCGAGGGAGGTCGAGGAAAGGTTGAGATTCTGTGTCGGGGGCGGAGTCGGCACTCCGGCGCTCAGGCTCGACTCGGATGTGGTGCTGTTTGCAGGACTTCTTGGACTTCTCAGCATGTCCGAAGCTGACCTGAAAGAGAAAATTTTGGGTTTCAAAGGTAAACATTTATCTGGCGGCACAAATCCACAAATCCACTTTGGTGGGTCTAGGCAAATAGACAACCCTTGAAGAGAAACGAAAAGGTGGATTGAAATATAAGTGCAGAAAGGAGGGTCACTTCAAAACCGAGAAAAGATTTGGAAGGCTATGGCTTGGTGCTTTTTATATTTGGTCGATTAGGTGAAGGCTTTGGTGAAGTCTAATGTCGATTTCATTTGGTGAAGATCGATTTGGTGAAGGCTTTTGACGATTCGATTGACAATTATTTTTATCGATTTGTAGAAGGCATTTGTCTCTGCCGGGATCATGCAATTGATTGAACAGCAACAATGGTTCCCTTCGAGTACCTCCGTCCCCTGGCAAGCAACACTGTAAAGGTTAGTACACATTGTCAAGCTTTTCCACCCACCATAGTCCATTCATCACCACTCTCTCATATATCACAACGCTTTTCCACTATTAACCATCGGCCTTTCAGCAGCATCACTCCACCACTATTTCACACATCATCGTTTCAAACCTCCTGCAACCATCGCCACTCCCATATTCATCACCACTGTTTCATAACAAGTTTCATCCATCACCACTCTTCGTCACTCTGATCCATCACCATTCGTCACCACCCTTCTCCATTGCTCTTTCACTTGCACCACTCACTTTTCCACCTATATTGCACTCATGACCACTCTTCAGCACTCATTCATGCCTCACTACTCTCAAGCCCTCTTCACCACACTTTCATCTATCACCACTCTTAACCATTCTCATTCTTTAACTCTCTTTCATCAATCACGATTATTATTTCACCACTCTATTCTTCCATCACCATTTGTCACCACTCTTCTCCGCTGCTCTTCCACCAGCACGACTATTCCATACATGTTGCACTCATCACCACTCTAACATCACTCATTCATGCCTCACCACTCTTGACAACTCTTCACCACTCTTTCATCTGCCACTACTCTTTATTCTTCAACTCTTTTTCATCCATCTCCACTCTTCCTCACTTTTTCGCCCATCACCATATTCACCATCACCCTCCTCCATTGCTCTTTCACCAGACCACTCTTCCACCCTTATTGCACTCATCACCACTCTTTCAGCACTCATTCATGCCTGCCCACTCATAACCACTCTTTCATCTATCACTACTCTTAACCATTGTTCAACTCTCTTTAATCCATGGCCACTCGTCGCCACTCTTTCGTCCATCACCATTTCTCACCCACCACTGTTCTCCTTGTTCCTTCCCCAGCACCTCTCATCCACCCCTATTGCACTCACCACCATACTCTATCAGCACTCGTTTTCCTCGTCACCACTCTTATAACCATTCTTCATCCCTCTTTCTTCCATCACGACTATTTCACCACTCTTTCACCCGTCATCACTATTCACTAAGCGGCTTCTCCATTCTACCATCATCAACCACGCAGGATCTTTCAAAAATCCGAATTGGCAACATCAACTGACCTGCTGTCGGCCGAAGGTGGCCTCTTGCATGAAGCAGAAGAGGAATTCGACGAGGAGCATCCACCTCCACCACCGCCACCGTCCCTACCCCCATCCCTTCCATCCCTTCCGCCGAGGTGGACACGGAGCTGGTGCTGCTGGAGTCTGGAAAGATAGAAAGATAAATGCAATTGGAAAGCAGATGATGAGATAAAAACAGATGATTTTCGCTTTGTTCATGACAATGTGGCATTGAACGACGCAATTATTGAGGTGAAATTCATGTTTTGAGTATGTTCAGCATTCAGTAGTCAATGTTCAGTAGTTGTCGAATTAATGGTTGAAGTTCGGAATACCTGCCGACATCTGAAAAAAGCTGAACTGGACGAGTTTTACACACACGCTCAAGTTGCCAAAATAGGATAGGAAGATGAGGACGATATTGGTACGGTAGAATAGGTAAGGAAAGGTGTGTTGGGATAGGTTAGGTTAGGTTAGGTCAGGTTTGGTTTGGTTTAGTTAGCTTTAAGTATATCAGAGAGCAATGGTGATAACTCGTTCAGTTCAATGTCGGCAGGTATTCCGAACTGTTACCGAAATAATTTACAGCCATGTTTTCATCTGCTTCCTTCTCTTTTTACCGCAATTAAATTCAATAAGTCAAACGACAGGAAATGAATAAAACCCAGGCGAGCAAAAAAAATCCAAGTTGCCGCAGATGTCGGTGAGAAGAGGTAGTCAAAAATCGCTCAGCTCTTCAGAGACTTTGATTGACGGATATGACACCTGATGTGGACATTTTAGCATGCACGAGAATAACGATACGATGGCTTTTACGAATGAGTTGCCTGCAATGTTGCCACGTTGCTGTGGAAAGTTTTTTGAGATTCGGTTTGCGACGGAGATTACACCGGATATTTTATTTTGGATATTTTGGATTTATTGTCAGTTGCAATGTTGTTCCCGCGTGGCCGTGGAAATCACTTCTGGTGAGGCTTGGTTGGAGATGATATACCCAAATGTTCGTATTGGATATTTTGGTACGCATCAACAACTGAACGATGGACTTCAATTAAGACCACACAATATTCGTGTGTTCGAGTGCGGTCTTGATTCAACATACCGCATACAAAACAGTTATGGTGTGATTGTTATGTGTAGCATATTGTGTGGTCGTGATTCAAATCGTCTGTGCAATGTTACCACATGGCCATGGCCACTCCACAACAATCATGAAGAGAAGAGGGGACAAAAACGTCCTTATTCAACTGAACGTCCTGCTCGCGCAGTATATTGGAATGATATGCATCGGCCAATCTGTTATGGACGCTTGATGGGCCAAATGGCTGCGAATTTGAGAATAGATCAAACAGTCCTCGCGTAATATCCGTAGGTATTCTTTCTGGTAGGCATGTGTAATAAAGGTACCCGTAGTTGTCCATCATGAGGTTCGGATCCTTGCTTCAAACCGGGTGACACGAGAAAAGATTCTCCACAGCTATAAGGATGCATATGCAGATTCTGACGCACATGCCTGTATTCAAATCCCGTCTAGAATGGACTGCAAAACCGCCTGAGAAAAGGATTCGTTTGAATATCGTTAACTGCTGCTGTTTCTCTCTTGACAACTTAACAATAATTTGATTTTTGAAATAATTGATGCAAAAAACTTTATCTTCAAAGTAAATGAATCAAAAAGGAGTAAAATGATCATTTTTGATGCGGTGACAGTTCCAAAGACCTGTCCGTGCATACCATGACTGTCTATCTGCCTGCAACCTACTTTTCTAACTGCAGAGAACATCTCTCGTTATTGTGACGACAAAATTAAAATCCAATGAATTTTGTACGGAACACCCTGTACCTACTTGCAGGAATGAATGAAAGCAGAAGCTATTAGCAAATTTTGATCATGATATATGATGCGCCTGTATAGCTGGGCCATGTTCCGCTGTCATAGGATGTGGGCAGGTGGGGGCGCTGGATACCTATACCTCTTTCAGGGTTTCCCAAAAGTCACTTGACAACCCCTGCTATATTTGATATTTTCAATCTTCTCTTGTGGGGCTATTCTATACGGATTTCAGGTTTAGATTGGACAGACCGCCTGCTGCAGGTGTTATCCATTCGAATTGGAACAAACCCCACTCCCAAGCTTCCAGAGTTGCTTCAAAACTGCAATGCACTTTTCTGGGGTTGTCATAGGTGACTTTTGGGAAACCCTGAGGGACAGGAGATCGGATCATCGCAGATGGGATCTATCAGGAATCTAGCCAGAGAACATGTTATATAGCAGCCGTGAAGAACTGCGCGACTGGCGGACTGGCGAGGAAGAAAAGAATAATATTTCCACGAGGGTATCATATTTCCTGCATGAAAAGATAATATTTGTTTAACGTTCTTTTTTGTTGAGCAGCACATGCAGAGTTCAGTTTCGATGAAGAGAAGTTCCCATTGTATCAGCTTGACACATCAACAAAAGGAAAATAGACAAATCTCACTCACCACATCATGAACGGCTGATGCTGTCGGTCCTGTCCTGTTAGAAAACTCCCCCATGATGGGGGTTTTTGGGCTTTTGGGGTAGGGAAAGGTCCAACTTTCATGTGTGGGAAGAGGGGATGCGTCTTTGGGTTTGATCAAATCGAACCAAACCAGGCGGGGAAAATAGCAAAATTTACACCGTTACACGCAACTTCCATCCCTGGAGGAAATAGAGAGGGAGGTTTCAAATCTATACAGTGCCGAAAAATTACTCTTTACATGGAATGACATCCTCGTGCAACAAAAGCAAAAACAGAAAATCAGATAAAAAACAAGAAAAAGAAAAAACGAAAAACCAAATAAAAAATAATAAAATCTAGAATCTAAATTCAAAGAGATATCTAAATAAAAATCAAAACAAAATATTTATCGATTCCCACATAAAAATGAAACATTTGAACAAAAAATAAAAATAAGTCTATGACTAAAAATAAGACTCTCACAAAATCAAGTTTCCGATTTCACAATGACGCTACAGTTTCGACTTTGAAATTCATGTCGTTTGAAACAAAAAGACAGTCTTCAAAGAGGAAACATGCGAAAAGTAATCTTTCTGCTCTGTACATTGCAGGCCAAAGTAAATGCAACTACTGATGGGCTCATAACTGGAGACACACAGCAATCTTTGCTTGTAGGGACTGGCTTTGTTAATATAGGGATATGCTCAATGCGCAAGAGGCATGCATGGTAGACGCAGACATGATCAAAATGTGTCAGCCTAAGTGATCATCAAAGAAAATTTCAGGTTTGATTTTAAACGGGGTTGAAATAATTACCCCCATGGCATGGCACAGCAGCAAAACAAGAATGATCGAATTGATCCGATGTGCTATCCACGTTGATGCTTACGGAAGATGACTGCATAATTATACGTAACGAAAATATACAACTTAGAAGATGGGGTGCTTTTATCTCTGCCCCATTTTGTCCTTACCAGTCGTCTGAATTGCTATTGGGAAGAGAACTTGTTATAAATGACGTTAGAACAAGAGATGATCTCGAAAAAACAGTGCAATACAGCCGACGGAAAAATTCTAACGCACGCCACATGGTGAGGTCCCGAGGAGAAGGTATATTTGGTTGTGAAATCAGATCCCAAAGGAAAGGATGCGTTGGGGCCATGCAATTGAATAAATCACCTAGTCTAAGACACAGTTTAGAAGCCATATAGTAAAAAATGAATCCAAACGTTTGTTTATCTTATCACCTTTGTGAGCAGTAAATCGGCCGCTCAACGTTGAATCTTGTCTATCGGTCATCTATCTGAAGAAAATTAAGGGTCCCAAGCTTTCAAGCATAATCGAATCCTAGTTGATTTAACCACGGAGAATGAATCGTTACCAACACTTTCCATCCTTGTCTTGCGCCACGCATTGCTGTGACGTGAATCTGTTCCGCAAAAAGCAAAGACAAGTTTCACGTATTTCCTGAAAGAGTGAGTTAACTTCGACATCGAGTCAAAAATGTAATGTCATTTTTACCATTTGAATCGCATTGCCTGCATGGAGCTTATTATTCTCTCTCCCCTCTCTCTCTCGCTTTCTCTTCCCACCCCCTCTTTCTTTCTCTCTGATTCTGACTCTCACTTTCACTCTTCCTCACTCCCTCCCTCTCTCTCCCCCCTCTCTCTCTCTTTTCCTCCTCCTCCCTATATACCACTTTCACTTTCTCCACAAACGGTCATTTCTATATGTTTTCACGGTTTGACTTTATTTTTAAAACAGAGAATTAAACCGATTTCTTTCTAGGGGGAATTAGTTTTCCGTTGACGTCATCAAAAAGCAAAGAAGTCACTTCAAATATTCGATATTTTTTCGGGAAGCTTTCATCATATGATATGTATTTCATATGATAAGTCAGCAAGGGTGTTTGGTAGATTCCTCATAGCATGTCAGATATGGTATTAATCGATACCATTTCCTGCTGTTGGCAGATTTTTGCTTGCGAACACAAAAAGGCCAATTTTTCTTGGTATCCGGTTAATTTCGTGAGCTGTTTTGCAAATTCTGACGGGTTGGCAATTCCTCAAATTGGTCCAAGAGCTGATATTCTGCAATTCCATGAGATCGAACCAAATTTTCGCCCTTGTCAACAACAATCAAAGAAGAAGGGGTCATGACAGTCCTGAATGTCCTGCTCGAACGTTGAATGAGTTCGCGAAATGAAAACAGCCGCCAGGTGGCAGGTCGATCGCGATGCACACAAACACAACCTTTTCGCTTTTCAGTTGTAAGAAACTCAGCCGTTTGCAATTATTTGTTTCGACTTCAAGGAAAACTCTTCGTTCTACAATTGCTTTCTTGTGCTGGAACAATTTGAAACTGCCTGGATTTCTTTCGGAACTCGAAACATGTCAATAAGAGTGGCCTGCGAGTACAGGTATCTTGTTTTTTATCTGGCCTGACCCCTGAATAATACAGTTTCGAAATCGATTCTGCGTCAGCCTCGAAGGGCCCATCCACTGGTCTGGAAGCGCAAACACAATGAAAAGGAGACCTTGTACCAATGCAGCTTTTCTAAGCCCATCATGTACTGACACCATTTCCAAAATGAACCTAAAATTGGATCGGCGATGTGTGTATTTTGTACCCGTTCTGTCGCAACACCATTCTCCTGGAGCTAACACAGTAAAAAGTAAGAAAGGAAAAGCTAAAAAAACAAAAGGGGGTGGTTGCGAGCCAATTTTCGCGTGTTTTCTCTTCAGTGGACAAAAGTATTTTTTTTATCGTTCAAGGGTATAAGTTCGTCTGGATTAGACCCAGGACAGTCTTCTACACGGTTGGTTCCTGTGGAACGACGGGGGTAGGCTTGTGTGGGTAGGTCATTATTGGGGGGAGAATGGGGTAAACCACCCACTGCAAATTGTGTGATGGAAATAATGAATGTGATGCGAGATGGACAACAAAGGAGGAGGCGAGTGTAAACTGGAGCTGGGAGGTGGGGGCTGGGGGTGGTAAATGCGATTTAAAACACACGCCAAGCACTGACATCAAGGGTGGGCGAGGAAGGGTACGGCAGGATGCAATTTAGGGACAGCTCGTTGCACAAATCCGATCAACTGGAAAGATTTAAAAGGAAAAGCTTGGGATGAGGACGAATTTTCGCTTTTTTAAAATCGACACTTGGCGTGCGTCAAAGAGGCTGCCCCACCCACCACGGAATCGGCAATGCTTCAAAAAGCGAACGGAAATGAGCCTGCATCGGCACTATCTGTGAACAAACGTTCGAAAATGCGATGATCCGCTAGCGAAAAACTTTGCCAGAAGCAGGGTTCGAACCAGCGACCTCTGAAGACCGCACTGCGTTTC
>JASGXE010008873.1:0-16513 GCA_030068105.1 Sinentomon sp. SZTP_YWyxl
TGATGCTTTTCACGTTTTTCAAAATGACTTCTGTCAGGAAGTCGCTTTTGCCAGCATCTTTTCGAGAAGAGTTTTGTGATTGCTTTTCACGATTTTTGGCAAAAGTGACTTCTGTCAGGAAGTCCTTTTGCCAGCATCTTTTCGAGAAGAGTTTTGTGATAGCTTTTCACGTTTTTTGGCAAAAGTGACTTCTGTCAGGAAGTCGCTTTTGCCAGCATCTTTTCGAGAAGAGTTTTGTGATTGCTTTTCACGATTTTTGGCAAAAGTGACTTCTGTCAGGAAGTCACTTTTGCCAGCATCTTTTCGAGAAGAGTTTTGTGATTGCTTTTCACGATTTTTTGGCAAAAAGTGACTTCTGTCAGGAAGTCAGCTTTTGCCAGCATCTTTTCGAGAAGAGTTTTGTGATTGCTTTTCAACGTTTTTTGGCAAAAGTGACTTCTGTCAGGAAGTCGCTTTTGCCAGCATCTTCTCGAGAAGAGTTTGTGATTGCTTTTCACGATTTTTGGCAAAAGTGACTTCTGTCAGGAAGTCACTTTTGCCAGCATCTTTTCGAGAAGAGTTTTGTGATAGCTTTTCACGTTTTTTTGCAAAAGTGACTTCTGTCAGGAAGTCGCTTTTGCCAGCATCTTTTCGAGAAGAGTTTTGTGATTGCTTTAGATGATTTTTGGCAAAAGTGACTTCTGTCAGGCAGTCGCTTTTGCCAGCATCTTTTCGAGAAGAGTTTTGTGATTGCTTTTCACGATTTTTGCCAAAAGTGACTTCTGTCAGGAAGTCACTTTTGCCAGCATCTTTCGAGAAGAGTTTTGTGATAGCTTTTCACGTTTTTTTGCAAAAGTGACTTCTGTCAGGAAGTCGCTTTTGCCAGCATCTTTTCGAGAAGAGTTTTGTGATTGCTTTAGATGATTTTTGGCAAAAGTGACTTCTGTCAGGCAGTCGCTTTTGTCAGCATCTTCTCGAGAAGAGTTTTGTGATTGCTTTTCACGATTTTTGGCAAAAGTGACTTCTGTCAGGAAGTCACTTTTGCCAGCATCTTTTCGAGAAGAGTTTTGTGATAGCTTTTCACGTTTTTTTGCAAAAGTGACTTCTGTCAGGAAGTCGCTTTTGCCAGCATCTTTTCGAGAAGAGTTTTGTGATTGCTTTCAGTTTTTTGTGCAAAAGTGACTTCTGTCAGGCAGTCGCTTTTGTCAGCATCTTCTCGAGAAGAGTTTTGTGATTGCTTTTCACGATTTTTGGCAAAAGTGACTTCTGTCAGGAAGTCACTTTTGCCAGCATCTTTTCGAGAAGAGTTTTGTGATAGCTTTTCACGTTTTTTTGCAAAAGTGACTTCTGTCAGGAAGTCACTTTTGCCAGCATCTTTTCGAGAAGAGTTTTGTGATAGCTTTTCACGTTTTTTTGCAAAAGTGACTTCTGTCAGGCAGTCGCTTTTGCCAGCATCTTTTCGAGAAGAGTTTTGTGATTGCTTTTCACGATTTTTGGCAAAAGTGACTTCTGTCAGGAAGTCGCTTTTGCCAGCATCTTTTCGAGAAGAGTTTTGTGATTGCTTTTCACGATTTTTGGCAAAAGTGACTTCTGTCAGGAAGTCACTTTTGCCAGCATCTTTTCGAGAAGAGTTTTGTGATAGCTTTTCACGTTTTTTTGCAAAAGTGACTTCTGTCAGGAAGTCGCTTTTGCCAGCATCTTTTCGAGAAGAGTTTTGTGATTGCTTTTCACGATTTTTGGCAAAAGTGACTTCTGTCAGGAAGTCACTTTTGCCAGCGTCTTTTCGAGAAGTTTTGTGATTGCTTTTCACGTTTTTTGGCAAAAGTGACTTCTGTCAGGAAGTCACTTTTGCCAGCATCTTTTCGAGAAGTTTTGTGATTGCTTTTCGCGTTTTTTGGCAAAAGTGACTTTTGTCAGGAAGTCACTTTTGCCAGCATCTTTCCGATTTTGCCAAAAATCATGAAAAGCAATTACAAAACTCTTCTCGAAAAGATGCTGGCAAAAGTGACTTCTGTCAGGAAATTCGGAAATGCAGACGCACATATTTTGGTAAATTTATGAACCAGCCGGTGATGTAGCGAATCTCAACAGAAAATATTTTGGCAGAAAGGGCAACTCAGAACGCTGGATGGATATTTCGCCGTCTCGACACCAGCACCAACAAAAGATCGAATCCGGTCTTCCAGTCCCAAACTATGTCAATTCCAACCACAAAATATGGTGTGAAACAGCATTTGTTTGTGCATTCAATGCAGCAATGCAATTGTTGACAGATACCGACGTGACTCTTTGAACAGGGATGAACAGGGACAGAGACCATGCAATACTCCATGTGGGACATGAAGAGAATGCAACACTGCTGAAGCCTGGCCTGATTTCCATCTCGGTCGGAGTTTGGAGGGCGACCAAGACTTTCAGAAAGGCATGCTGCGAAAAGAAATCCCCGTGACCCGTATTAGCTATTTCAAGGAAGAATTTTTCTGACCGCCACGCCAAAGTGGACCACTTTGTATATCAATGGTTCATTAAACTGTTACTTTACCAGTCGTTAACCCCAACGGATTCTTTACCTTTTTTTCTGGCAGAAACCACATTCAAGATTCAAACCGGGTCCTTGCCCTTTTGTTCCTTATCAAGTCTTCCCCTTCCCAAGGCATGAGTCTTGAACGTGCTTGCCAGCTGTCGTTTAGCACAAGAGAAGGGGGCCAGCGCGAAGGGTGTGGTGTCTGCAGTCCTGTGAGTGAAACAGGCTTGCTTTCAGAGGTAAAGGTAAATGTTTCACTGCAAGGGCGATGAGGAGCCTAGAGGTAAGAGGGCCACGTGAGTCGGCAGATGGTGTAGTCACACTCAAAAGAAGTGAAAGCAAAGAAATCAGGAGAAACCAACGGCAGGAAACCCCCTATTCTTCTTTGAATTTCAATGAACACCCTGATGCACACGCACGCGACCCTGGAAATTTCTTCATGCAAAGCCGGTTTGCCAGGAAACGTTACAAATCGGGTCGTTTGCACTGCACCGAGTACCGAGTGGCACGTGAGCCCGGGGCGGAAGGTGCTCACGTGCCGAAACGCGAAAGGTGTTTGACTTGTCTGCAAAGAAGAGACCGTTTTCCAGCTGCTTCCCTTTTCAGTTGTTTTTCATTCGATGGGGTGAAGGAAACCTGGCTTCAGCTGAAAAGCATTTGACTTGCAAGCGCCTGTCTTTTTTTTTTCAACGGAAACTGCATAAAATTATGATCCATGAAACGTTGCAGGTGGATTGAAGTCTTGAAAACACTGATTTTATTCACGAAGGCAGATTATCGCCATTCCTGGATCGGATCACCGATTCGTGGTGGATAATATGGTACCATCGAGGTTGAAAGGTCACGAGTTCAAGCCTGGAAGACGGTGACGGAAGCTCAGGGTCAGAAACCTAAGATCGTCTTTTGGCACGTATGGGGTTGCAAGCTTTGCAAAACCGGGGTCAAAGAAGGACTTCTCCTTTCAACGGGTTACGGGATCGGCATATGCAGTTCATGAGCTTGTTCAATCACGTTTGGACGACCCTCCACATTTCAGGTTGAACGAGGACTCGTCAAAGGTCAGAAAGATGCTGCTTCATGGCTCCTAATGATCAGACAGAAGGGATCCACATTTACGCCGGTCAGGTTAGCAAGGAAAGTCTGGAAGATTATTCAAATTGAGGCTGGAAGGATTGCGATTGGTTCCAGACAGGACAGGTTCTTTTTTACCATCTGCTCTGGCGTCATACACAAAACCAAATTAGAAAAAATGGACTAACCCACTCCAGCGGACTTCCAGTTGAAAGAAAAAGACAGAAGATCTTGAATTGGAAATTGTAATCTGCAAACAGCTTCGATTACTCCAATTCCAATTGGCTTCTAGGTTTGTTTCAGCAAATATCCGGGCAAAATTAAGACCACCACCTGGAGGTATGGATTCTTGCTTGTGGGGTAAACCTACACCACGATACCTTCTGAAACGATGCCTTCTGAAAACAACGGAAATCTGAAGTTGAAATTAGAATAGCCTTTGTTCCTGTCTTCTCGTATGCATATTTTTTTTTCCAATCCACTTCCGCGGACCAGGAGCTCGCAACAGCCAATCACGTCGTCTCAAATTGCGACGTCATCAATTTTGGGATTTTTGCATTGCCACCGCTTTTTGCCATTTGGCATGTTTGCCACCGCTTCGCAACTCTTTCTGGGTCACAATGGGGTTAGGTTAGGTCAGGTTAGGTTTGGTTAAGGTAGGTTTTGAAATTTGGATGTTGAAATTGGCTGGAATTCCCAACAGCCAATCAGAGGCGCGCCTGCGGAAGTGGATTGGAAAAAAAATATGCTTCTCGTATATGGAGAGCAGCTGAACGAGTGTCTCGAGAAAAGCATATGAAACGATTCAGTCTGATTCCAGCAGCGTAGACTGATTCCGGCAGAGCAGAGGTTTGCGGGGCGGGGGAAAGAAGCAAATAAAAAACTGCTGTAGAAATAAAAATGCATGAAATCAAAGCGGTTTTCAAAGTGAAGCTCAGATTTGCAGCAGTCCAAGGCACAGGACAAACAATAGAAATAAGTTCCTCCCTGGGAGATGCTGATCTCTTTCAAAAGAATTCAACAATACAGGATCAATGCCCTCCAGGTGAAAAGGAATAGACATGACATAGTTATGCCTGAGAGAGCAGCGTCCGTTAGGCTAAAGCGCAAGGTTGTCGCCAGGAAATTTCAGCTGCCTTCGAGACGGCGCGTTCCGCTTTGACTTGCCCCTTTATGTGAAGCGTGCTGAACGAAAAGGGAACAGACAAGGCTGCGCCAGGCGAAAAATATGGGGTGTGGACGACAGTAATACTAAAGGCGAGACAATGATCACGCCAGGCTATGGGTCCAATTACTGTTCAGTTGGGGTTTTCCTTTGCCCTTGCGACATCTGGAATTGAACAAAAGAAACTTGCTCAGTCGCGCCTGGCTGGCATCACGCTTCGGAACGCGAATTCCGTTACAATATTTGTTCCTGATTGCAAGATATCCCACATACTGCGAGAGAGGAAATATGGGTCAGAATTGTCAGCCGTTATGGGCAGAACACCTTTTGGCAGCTGCATCCATGATGGAATGGGGGGCCTTGGTTTAGTCAACTGAAGACGTAAAAACAAGATTGAAAAAAGTTTTAGGGCATCGGGTCAGGTCTATGATGGGATGGATAATCTATTACAGCTCTTCAGTCAAAATGGCAGCTACTTATTAACCGATGCAAGATGCGATTGAGGTTTCTTTTCCAGGGAAAGCTGCGCGAGGACTTTTCCGATATTCAAAGCTGGCCATATCGCATGCTGTGCGGACGATTTTGGAAAACCAAATCAAAAATATCTCAGCAACTTTTTCCAGGAGTCAACGAAACATCCTGACCAATTCGCGCATATCGGCAGATAAGTTTTTTGGCGTTTGATCGTTTTGGGAAACTGTTGTCGGAATGTTTTGCTCCGCAGTGCGACTGTCTTTCCAGTAGTCTGGTTTCCAGTCTTTCCAGTAAATAAAAAATCAAGAAAATACTGGCGAGTGGGGCAACATTATTTCCCATTGTTGTCAATGTGGCCCAACAGGCTCAGGTTGATCGTTATGATGTCTAATTGTCTCCAAAATATCCATGGCCAATTCTGCACCTTGGGGACATCACCCGTTCCATGCCCAAAATGTGTTCGATAAAAAATCTATGAACGGTGGATTTCTTCTTTGATGTTAAGCTGGAAATGCGCCCAAATCGAGTTGATTGCCCACAGAGCTCTCCTTTCTTTTCCGTGTCCATGGAATTCAGGCATATTCAAGGGAGAAGTTTGTCAACACAACAATCGGGCAACGCTAAAATAAACCAGTGCCTGCAAGGGCCCATGCTAAAAAACAACAAAGGAGCAAGCAGTGCTTCTGCTGTCAAATGAAAATTTTAAAAGCAAAAGGCAAAATGACAAAATGATAACGGGTAGATTTTTGAACTCAAAAAGCTATTTGTTCACGCGTTGGCAGGAAGGGGAAAATTTTGAAATCGTTGACCATGTTTCGTTAATCGTTTTGATTTTGTGCAACAGCCTAAAACACAGGAAAAATAAGTTTTTTTCTGGATCATTTTAATTTTCTGGAAATTTAGACAATTTAGTCAAAATAAACATTGAAGAACAGTCCAATTTTGCAATTTGCACATCGAACAACAGTCCTTTTCTCTGGCTGAAAGATTTGGGTGGAAAGCCTTCATTTTTTTTAAACGCGGAGAGATCAATACGGGGTTAACGCTAACTCCGACTTGCCAGGCAAATTTTCGCCATTTACTTCTGTGCTAAAAATTTGCCAGGCAACTAGGAGTTAGAGTTAACCCAGCATTGAAAAAATCAAATTTTCAATGTTTCATTTTTAATCCCCATTTCGATCGAAGGCATTTTATCTTAACACTGGTGGTTGTGTTTAGGGGGCGGCCGCCCCCCCCCCTATATACGCCACTCGCAAGCAGACATAAAATGATGAAATTCGTGTGGGAAGTGTATGTTTGGGCCCTTGATTGTGGCTCACTGAAGAATAGAACCGATGCCAAAGTGGCATTCTACCAGTGCTTTCATCATTGCAGGTGTTGAAAATGCAATGTTCTGCAGCAAAAGAGCAACTTTTCTCTGATAAGCCCACATAACTTTTGCTCCGTCTCCTGATCCTCCGAGTGGATTTCTCCGGTTCAAAGCCATAAGTCAATTTGTTGGTTTCGATATTATGTCAAAGCCAAACAACCAAAAATTGAACTGAAGACAATCTCTTAAAATCAACCGTCAACGTCTGACCTTCTCTTGTTCGAGCTCCCGGCTCCTGTTTGATCATGCAGGAATTTTGATTACTCTCAAACAACAACCAACATGTGTGATTGACCTCAAACGCCTTGAATCCATTGCATAGATTAATGCTCACGCTCACCAAACAAAGCCAACGTTCCGACTAAGTCTTGGAACCAACTTTCCAAGCAAGGTGTCTATGTCAACATTGTGTCGTCACTTCAACCAAAACGCCTTGATTTCCGGAAGAATGTGTTTGCTATGTGAATTCCCACCTTTCCAGTCATTTCCATTCCTTCGCCAAAATCGGTCTGCTTTGCAGTGGTGGTCTCCATGTTGCACAATCCGGTTTAAAAAGCCGTGATCGCAGATACGATGCACAAAAATCAGTGATTTGTTTTTACTTCAAGTTCGACAATTATAATACATGGCACAAACCTGCAGCTTCATGATTCGAACACTAAATCTAGAAGCAAAAATAAACGAATGCAAAATCTTTTCATGTTGTCATTCTGGATTTTGTCTGGAAAATTGTCGACATTGATACAAAATCCAAGAGCAGTGTCCATAAAGTTGCATAGATCAAGGCATCACTTGCCCTGTGATGCCTTGCATAGATCAATAATCATTCAACTGTTGTTTGTAACCAGGGGGCATGGCCAGCTAAAAGCATAGGTGCATTTTCTGCGCATACCAGTCCAATATCAGGTGAAGCGTCCGTTTGTGGATCAAAACAGAGCTTCACAAACCAAAGTGGACAAGTGGAAAAAAGAAAGAATCGACAAAACAGAACCTTGGTTGAGCTCAAAATCCAATCGCAGCCTTCGATTTACATTTTTAGTTCGGTTTTTGCTCCAAGCCTTTCATGCAAAATGAGTTTCAAGTTTTCTTACAAATGGAAACTTATTGTTTCGTAACGAAAGCCTTTTCTGGGCCATGTGGTGCTTAAAAATGGAAAACATGGAAAAGGTACAGAATAGAAAAAAAAAACGTGCTGCATCCATCTAAAACGAGCTGCAGCAAGAAGAGTCAAAAACCAGTTTCAATCCAAATCTCACGAGTTGTTGACACCAATGATTTCAAGACTGACAAGACAGTGCTGGAGAACGAGTCTTCCTTTCCAAAGACCACAAGTCTGAGGCAATGGCTGACGTATCGAAGTAATTGAGAAAAATTTGAAAGACCAGCCATGAATTCCACAAAGTGGGTTCAATAACTAATGGCAACCGCTGAATACTTCTCATGTTTTAATGATAGAAACGTATCCGTATACGAGTATGATGGCTAATAATAATTAAAGCTCTCCTCCTGAAATCGAAATCTAACTAAAAACAGAAAATGAAATCAATTGCTGGCAATTGACTTTTTCGTGACGTCTATTCTCTGAGAAAATGCAAAGCAAATTATTGACCAATTGAAGACAGAAAGAGGGAACTGTGCTTGCTGATGTTCACATGGGATTGTTACCCAACCAGTTCCCAAGCAGTTTGTGTTGGAAAAGCCAAGGTTGAAGGTGATTTGTGCTCTAATCTACCATGTGACCTGATTTTGCTGTTATATCAAACGTTTGTAAATTGCAATGAAAGGTCTTTCATATTCAAATGTAAGGAGGACATTGCCTAATTTTTTGAAAGGCTTTGCGCCGTTATTCATGAAAAGCTGGACACTCAGAACTTGCATGCAAAATGGGTTCCTCAGAAACCGTCTGCCACTCAGAAAACTGAGGGTGGTTCAAGTTACGGAAAATTTGACCACAAAGTTATGAGTGGAACAGTGCAGAGTGGTTGAAAGCAGTTGAAGTCAGATGACAAGCTTTTGATGCCGCTGGGGCAAAGAGTGCCAAATAACAGTGTGTGGAAGGCATCAGACGAGTATCTTCCAACAGTTTTTCCTCGAGATTTTTGCTCAAATAAAACTACTCGGCAATCTTATGAAGAACTGTGCACACCTCTATGACAGAGAATTGCTGTGCAGAACAACTAATACATCCTTAATTCACTGCAGCTGAACATGAGCAGTGACTCATCCGAACCCGGTCCCGCCACACGACGCCAGTGCAGCACTGGCGTCGTGTGGCGGGACCGGGTTCGGATGAGTCACTGAGTGTGTCATGAGCACTGAGTGCTAAAAAACAACTGGGCAATCTCCTACCGAAGCAGTAAAAAAGTAACAGCACTGCCACAAAGTGGTCGACTGATCTACTGATCCTGGTTGATCTCTAAATCTCAGCTATCGGCAGGCCACGGAGTGATTTGTGAGAATGCAAGACTTCGTAAAAATGGTGGTTTCAGAGCAAAAGAATAGACTGACACAGACATATACCGCTCCTTTGTTGATAAGCTCAGGACGTTACTTCTCCCCATCAATGGGAAGAAAGAGAACATCGAAAGTTTCACGATGTTTGAAGTTCAGGACCCTCGCCATTGCTTTTTCCCCCTTCGTAAAAGTGATGAGAAGTGAAATGAAAAACAAGTGTGAATTCACATACTGGCAGCAGTGGGTCTTTTGCCTTGTGCTTGCTGTTGTTGACCACTGAGTCCCTCATCATTTTCCGGTAACAGTTTACAATATCGCCCTACCACCCGAACCACCGGAGCCGTTATTCCCACCGGAGCCACCCGAAATGGCTCCGGTGGTCGTCACTGTGGTTTGGGTGAGAAATCCGGTTCGGGTGGCTGCGGTGGTACAACAGGTTCCGGTGGTTCCGGTGAATTCGCGGCTCGGGCGCTTCGGTGGTAAAATGGCTCCGGTGGTTCGGGTTGAAGGGCGGTATCGTAAACTGACACCATAAAAATACTGTTGCCATAAAAACTGTTGGCATTCGTGCATGGTGTGATCTAGCATCTTCATATATGTGATTTTATGGTCAGATCAGGTCAGGACATGATCGAATCTGTTAGGTTATAGGTCAGGTTATCATAGGGTAGGATGGGATCGGTTGTTAGGTTAGACTTGGCCTAGATAAACCACCTAACCTAAAATCTCATCATTTTTATATTTTTATATTTTGCACGTTTTTGTTGATCCATGAGGATTTAGATCCATGAGGATCCATGAGATTTGCCGTGGCACAAATCATGTGTGCATTCTCCTTCAGCGAGGTATTGTGAATGAGGTCGGAAAGACAGACAAAGTGGCCAGTCTGTTAGTCCTTCGAATATGGGACTTCAATAAGGAGGTCCCGTGTGCAGCATCACACTGCGCACGTTGAAAAAACCTTGATGCAGGTCCATCAGAGGCCGGGCAGGTTACAAACACAGAAACTACATGTCACAAGACACACGTCTCTGCCCTGCAGAGCATGCTCTCTTCGGGAATAACTCCGGGTTGGCATGAACCGAATGTTAAGCGGAGTTGGGTGACGATTATGGGGCATTGTTCTCCTTGCGAGCCCAAGGCGTGCAACAAGTTCATGCCGAGCCACCAGCCGTATGGTTGTCTCCTCATAATGGCAAAG
This sequence comes from Sinentomon sp. SZTP_YWyxl, assembly GCA_030068105.1. NCBI lineage: Eukaryota > Metazoa > Arthropoda > Protura > Sinentomata > Sinentomidae > Sinentomon > Sinentomon sp. SZTP_YWyxl. Next base: position 10,238 of record JASGXE010008873.1, read on the forward strand.
ATGATGATGGATTTGTTGAATATATTCGGTTACAATCAGCGAAATTACCCCCAAATGCTCATTCTGGATCACTTTGGCATACATTTGGCAGTTTTGCATGGTGAGTTGGACCATTTTCCACAATTTATATGTGACATTATGATGGCTAAGTCGCTCTATAGAAATGAATAGCTGGTCATTTTCTGAAATTGGGCTTCCGCTTCGGCGGTATATCACCCGAACCACCGGAGCCGCTTTTAACAAGCAGCCACTCTAACAAACAACCCCATCTTGTCCAAAAAGTTCCATAATCCTGAAGAGCCTTCGCATAATCGAATTTAAAATTTGGAATGACAATATCCTTTGACCCTTAACCCTACAACATTGACGGGGCATGGATCCTCTGGATTTCGTGCTGCAAAGGAAACTCCAGGGTGCATTGGAAAGGTGTGCACAAAATTTGAGAAATTGTTCTTTGTCCAATTGCAAACAAAAATGAAAAGCACATTTTTTCGAAAACCCACCCCAAATGGAGTTTTGCACCAAAGAAGTTTAATAAAATAACTAGAATGAACATTGCGCCATCTCTCTGCAACCCGAAATGGTTCCACCTTGTGTTTCATTTTTCTCCCGCAAATGCGCCACCACGTTGGCAAAAGAACGGGAATGGGCGCAGTGTGCGATGCAAAACGCGCATTCCGTTTTCCTTTTTGACGATTTTTGTTTTTATTTTTGGGTGGAATGCACTACCACCAGGCACAAGGATGTGTCCTAAACCACACTAACTTTTCTGCTGGGCTGGAGTTATAGTTTAAAGATTGAAGAAACGGTAACGCTTGCCTCATCAAAGGATCTGGGCCATTATGATCTGGGCACAGACCAGATGGGGGTCTGGTCGTAAACTTCACCAGTAATCGGGGTCTGGGGCAGAACCCCAATGGCGTCCCAAGGGGCAGACCCCCTGATGTGGGGTCGGGGGGCGAAACCCCCACAAGTTGATGACATATTGAAACACAAAGGTTCATTTTGGGGGGGGGGGAAATGGGTGTTCCAGAGACCAAATTTCCCACCACAAGGCAAGCCAACAAAGCACATGCCAGGGTGGAACAAGTGAGCCGCGGCGGTCTCGACTGTGAGACGAAAAAATTTCCCAGCACTTCTGAAATGTTGCAGTAGGCAAATGGGTTACAGTTCGGAATACCTGCCGACCGCCGCCTCATTTTTTCGACCCGCCGCCTCTGTTCCTTTTCCCGCCGCCTCCTAAATATGAGCAAATGAGGCTGCGGAGACGGCGGAAGACGCGGAGGCGGCAGAAGCGGCGGTCGGCAGGTATTCCGAACTGTAACCGGCAAATGCATGGGCCAATGCAGACGAGGCCCCAGCGGAATTCCATGGAGTTGAGAGAGAAGTTCGGACGGAGTTCTTCACAGCATGCATTTGTGCAATTTTGGTTCAACTTCGTTTTTTCGCCCGGTCTCGCTTCAAGGAATACCTACATCGTTTTTTGTTTGGCTTCGATGGCCAATTAAAACCTTCCCACGTTTGCTGCCTGCTATGTCCCCTCAGCCTGGTGAACCTGCTTTCATTGTCCACAAACCAATTGAAAAAAAAAACTTCTGCCACAGCCGGGAATCGAAGCTGGGTCCTCTGGCACGCAAGACAGTTTGCCAAACAACTGAACTGCATGTTATTTCCTCGGTGGCTTCTTTCTTGTTTGTGAACTCGGCTGGTTGTGTGCCTCATCAATTTTGACGCTTGTTCTTTGTCGCAAACAAAACAATGTTTGCATCTCGCTTGATAAAATAGCCAAATGGCGCTCAAATGCAATGATTTTGGTGTTTTTGGAAAGATGAAAGCTTCCTCTACAACTCTTCCACAGGTGGACACCATGTTACAACGGAAGAAATCGCACAATCATTGAAAATATGTGGCAATAACCCAGAATTTGATATATTCACAACACGTTAGATTCCTCAAATGATTGGAAGTTTTACCCGCAGAAAGTTTGGGATCATCATCATACATGTCTGAATTCGCTCATTTTTTGGCTTTCTGACACAGCAAGTTTTATCAAAATCCGTCACCAAATTGCGCACAGAGAAAATTCCATTTCTGTGGGCGTCGCACCGCTGACAGTCGCGCATTTCAGGCGGCTCCACCGTCACTCTTGCCAACGTGGTGGTGCATATGCGGATGAAAAGTGAAACACAACCTGAAACCATTTTCGCTGGGCTTTGTTGCTTCCAGGTTTCTTTATTACTTCCATAGTTTGCACAGTAAAGTTCTCATTGAATGTGCACAAAACCACCATGCACATGCCACTGCCATGCAAAAACTGCCATGGCGACCGGACATTGTTGGGTAAAAACGGTCGAAGGAACAGGATTTTGACAAAACGCTTTCGTTTTCGTTGGTTTCACCATGAGGAACAATGTCTGCAAATTTCATTCGTTGCAGGTAATTTTTATTTTCGGACCCCCAAATGGGCCAGAATGGTCCCCGGGTCATTTGGGTGAAATGGCCCGAGGACTAAATATGAAACAAAAATGAAACAGTAATTTTTTCTTCGAAAACCCACTCGCTCAAAGTCAATGTCTGCAAATTTTATTTGTTTCGGGCGAGATGAAGAATAATTCCTCAAATTTTGTGCACATCTTTCCAATACACCCTGCACAGTGGCAACAAATTTTTGCATCCGTGAATGAAAAGAATCCCACTGTTCAAAAAATTAATTTTCAAATTGCATTATAGTCACCGACTGAAACAAGTAAAACTGAGTATGGAAATTGGAAAACAAACAATAAAACAGCTCAGTAAAATTTCTTGTATTCAAATCCTGTAATTAATTAACACTATTATTTCTTTACAAAGTTCCGAAAATAGTCTCAAAATTTACAAAACAGGATCGAAAGCACAACAAAATAAATTATGCAAAACCCAACCACGTAGAAAAACACCAACAATGCACCCAGAAACACAAATGTAAAATTTCCCGACAAGACAACTCGCCGAAATATAAGGCTCCCTATATTCTTTCACTATAACAGCACACACGATTCATTCACATGCCACATTGTGGTTAGTTTGAGCTCGGATAGCTCCAGGCCAAAGTAGTCTGTTAACAAAGACAACTTGGCCAGAACAGACCACCCAAGAGTAATCCATTTCCATTCACAAGCAGCAGCATATTTTGGAACAATGAGGAGTTCCCAAACTGATAACCTTTACGGGATCCAAAAAATCCCGAACCCACATAAAATTCTGATCATTGGCATCTTTCAGTGTGTAAGTGCACTTTTGGTCCTTCCTTTAGTGGGAAGGACCAAGCATCTCCAAAACGGCAAAACAACATCCATGACGGTTTCCAATGCAGCAAAGTTTTTGAAAATTAGCTTGGAACACCACGGGCGTCGTAGGAATGAGACCAACAGAGTAGAAATAAATCCCTTATCTTATATCTTAATCCCTGATAAATCTAACCAACCTCAATCGGTAACAGTTCCAAAGAAGTGTCTGAGCGTGGAGGAGGCCAAGTTCACAGACGTGGATTTGCACGTAATTATCGTGACCTGCCTGCCTACTCTCACCGCCTTTTATCTGTTGCAACCTACTTGACGTCCACTTATTGATTTTTGTCAACCAACAACTGTTTTCTTTCTACCTGTTGATCGCAAATCACGTCCACGAAAATGGCTTGATTCACATGTACCTACACATCTTTGGAACTGACCGGATATCCTTCCGTTCCCTAACCACCTGTTGAATACCCAAGTGTAGAGACGTAGTTTGTGGTTTGAATTAGTTTTTTCTTAATTCCAATCTATCCAAACCTGACCTGACATCTGACCCTCATTACACATTGCTTATTGTCGACATATTGCTCAGGTTTGCCAATTGTCTGCTGTCAACATACTGCTTGCTGTCCACTAAACATACCCAAAATTGGCTGTTCAAATGTGGTCAGGAATGCGGAAGTATTACGCTGTACCAAGCCTCAACAATGGTGGGCTCATTCCGATTTGGACTTCTTCCGGCATCCTTACCACAGCTTGAAACATGCCTGACCGTGCAAGCAGCTTACAAGAGAGGGGTTCCTTTCATGTTAGAACTGAACACGTGACGTGCATGTGATGGGAGGAAGGAGTCAGTCAAACAAACTAAAAATAAACGCATGATTAAGTGAAGTCAAATAAACAGTGGAGTGAAAGGTGGAACGGAGCAAGAAAGGACAATTATTGGCGGGCAGCGTGGCAGTCTCAATTGCAGAAGCAACAAAACAATTTCACTGTTTTGTTGAAATCAATTTTGCATTTCACAGGAAAAGAAAACAATTTGCAGTCATTGTTGGGAGCAGAAACGTAGAGGAAGGTGGCAGCATGCAGTACAAAATTGTGGAGAGCCCTGGGGTATTTGAGAGCGTCCATAAATGGGAGACAGACTGTGGCCCTCACCGGTGTGTGCCATGCAGCCTTGAAGAGAGGGGAAGCAGGGCATTTTAACCAGACCCTGCAATTTTAGGGCCCCACACGCTTGTTTGTATTTTTTGTTTTTGTCTGAGCTCGTTTTTTTTCAATAGAATTGTCTTCACAAACCAATTTTTTCTTGGAAAGCAATTTCGCTGATGGCATTACTCCACCTACTTTTGCATATTTTTCCACCACAGAGTGGCAACAACCCAATGCTACATGCCATGCACACCATAATATTTCGTTTGTAAATCAACTCTTCCTGCTTAACTTTCCATCCTTTTCCATCTTTAGCTGGCACTGGCAACATCTCTAGTCATCTCTACAACACAGCACTGTAGCAGCATTGCGGGATTGGACTCGCATTTAATTGTATGCGAACAAAATGTTCATGATTTCCTCATCGAGATCCTCGGATCTGAGGGTGGTTAGGGCATCAAAAAGGAGAGCATATTTATTTTCTGCTGGAGTGGAGGGAAACAGGGTGACAGTAGAACAGATCGGGTATTCAGGTATGTGTAACCGGCGGGCCCACTGGCATTGGCTTTGAATGCGGTCTCCTTGGGCCAAAACTCAAAAGAAAAAAATGGAAGAGTCGCAGTGCATTCCAGGCTCAGAGAAAGCACAGTGCACGAGCCAGATAACAACAAAAACTGAATTCAGTTTGGATAAATTCTGGGATTTTGAGAGATGGATGGTCAGCAGAAAAATCTGTTGCGTCACCTTTTGTTTGCCCCTCAAAAAATTGGTATTGTGAACAGTTCACCGTAAAATTAAAAAGCCGCATCTTTCTTTGTTTTAACTAATATTTTGCAATTATTTCTTGCTCTTGACGCACTACTTTTGTTCTTGAGGGCCCCGTGACTGCACTTTCACCCCGGTTCCTGCGAATTCTCTCGGCGAACCTGGTGCCATGGCTCCCAGAGGCATGTAACATGGCTCTTTGTGTGTGAGCCATGGCATTCCAAGGCCATTTTATGCTATCATGGAGTTGAATGAGGTTTCTCTTTTTGTTGCATTCGTGAAAATCACTGCCACAACAAAAATAAAGGCCCAAATTAGGCAAAAACAGAACAAGTTCAAAAAGTATGCCCTGGAATTTTACTTTCCTCATTCCCAGAGACCAGGTTCAGATTTTTTGACCTAAAATATGCCAAAATATCCCAAATTTAATCCAATTTGACTGACGAAAGCTCAGTTTGGAGTTTTCTTTCCCTAAATTTACGAAAATTCGTTTGCTTGCGGCGCAGACTTTATCGGTCCAGTCCTCAGAACCGACTTATCAGAGGCTGAATTGAAATGCAGTTATGACGACTCAGTTTCTCTGGACCAATACGATCAGATATTGGAGCTGTGACAACTTGGCTTCTTTGAACCAATATTATCAGAAATCGAGTTGTCATAACTCGACTTCTAGGCTCTGAGGACGGGCACGAGATGGCCTCGAAACACGAGCCAAAATCTATCGATAAGGAGAGGGATTTGTTTAACCTCACTGATGAGGGCAATCTCAAACAGACATTTTGCTGCCGGCAGGAACAGTCACATTCTGGCAACTTCCTTAATCTCCACACCCTTCACTCTTGTGAGATGCCATAAACACTCCTTCAATCTTGTAACGTGCCAAAAAAACACTGTCTGAAGTCAGGTTCAGAAGGCACTTTTCGCAATTACGTGTACATTCCCAATGAGCCACGGTATGCAAGTGGTGCCCAAAAATAACCGAACATTGCATCCTCATAGAAAACTGTACATCTGCAGTTGTCAGACATGCATCTTTGTGGTTCAGTTCACAAAAAGAGCCATTCAAATAGGAAACAGAATGTCGCAT
>JASGXE010008874.1:0-17473 GCA_030068105.1 Sinentomon sp. SZTP_YWyxl
GTGTGATTTCTGGGCGTTTTGCTTTTCTGAGGTAGTTCGATCTGCGGCTGTTACCATGTTATGGATATGCCGTGCCCTTCAAAATCTGTACATTTCCGCTGTGATTGGCGAAACGCAAGCGCTCTGATTCTTTATTTAAACTCTTTCCAAAAAGCCCGCCCTTTTTAACCAAAAGAACTCTATCGTGACTCAGCCCGGCCATACCAGGAAAATTTCGCCACTCACAGCGCCACAGCTGTTTGGCCCAATGGAAAACAACCCCGTTATTCCAGCTGAAAAAAACTGTGCTCGCCATGGGATGACAATTTCCATTCTTGGAAACTAATGATGCCTAATCTCATAAGAGGCGCATATCTCCCATTAAAAAAACCAAACGGAGCCTGCACAAGAGGTCAGAGGACCATAAACGGTTTGCCACAAATGGCTCCCAGCCCAGCCGAAAGTCGTTTTGATTCACGGCGACGGCTCCAAATTATTTCGTCCTCTGCCGCATTAATTTGCAGTGACGTGACCCGCAGGGGGCCCATTGCAGCAACCGAAGCAGGGGGCCCATTGCAGCAACCGAAGCAGGGGGCCCATTGCAGCAACCCTAGCAGGGGGCCCATCATGTTTATGTCCCATGAACTTTCCGGAGTCGAGGGTCACAACAATGTTTGGGAAAAGGAGTTTTGCCGGGCATTTTGAATAGGTATACTGGCGGCGGAATTAATGTACCTTTACATGTAAAATTGCAACTTTTCAGATTTTTGGAAAAACTCCACGCTGCATAAATTAAAGATGCTCTTTTATTACCGAGGTCAAAATTTGACATCTCCAGAAAGCTCTGTTGAAATCTGGCGCTTTAATTTCTACCGCCTGCATAAGACCAAAAAGAAAGAAAAAAAGTTTCGGAGGCAACAGTTTAATGGGAAAAACACATGCATGAGTATACCTACATTAATTCAGCCGCCACTATACACCAAATGTTTATTTTGTGTCGTGATGTCGAGGAACAACATTCACGTTCTTGTTTGTCCAGGGTCTGCCAAAGCTTCTCGAACACCAGGAGAGCATCCAAGAAGCAAGAATAGGTGCTATATGCTTAAGTTAACCCCGTGATGGGAACAGTATTCACTGTCCCTCATGCATATCACGGTGAATAAAAAAAATCGAGTTAAAATGAAGGTTGTATTTTATGGCTGTCAGTCGTTACATATGTCATATCTTTTGCAACGCATTTTGAACTACTGATTTCAAATGGCATCACATTTTGGACTTTGGCCAGCAATTATGGAAAAAGGGCAAAATCAGAGAAATGGTCTCCATCTGATCAGCATGGTCACATGTGAGGACTACAACATTGAAGGTCATGAACCCCGATGTTCGGAGTGTTTTGGCGGGGAGGTTACTTTGCTTTCTGCCAGGTTATTTGGCAATTCAAGCCGCGTTCTTATAACCAATAATTCTTCTGAACATTGCCGTGAATAAAATTATGCACCTTGGTGTTGGTGAAACTGCTACCAAAGGACGTAAATCCATTGGAACGACGTGTGAGGGTGCTCGTATGGTGCCCAGCAGGACTCCGGACCAGGAAAAGGCTATCGGGCCTTCACACCTTGCTCCGGACAGTCAAAAATAATTTATCCGGCGACTTGAACGGAGGCCGTAATTTTTTGGCGGAAGCTGAAACGATGCCAGTCGCGAGGAGAAGCAACTGTTGACTTGTGGCAGCAGCAATGCCGACGGAAGGAGCCACAGCCGCCACATCAGCCACCACAGCCAACACGGCAGCCACACGCATTGCGGCCGCTCCCACATGATGTCAATTCACATGATTCAGAGTCGAAATTTTGTGGAAAGCAAACGCAACACAGCAGAACAGTTATGTGTGACAAGTCGCCATAAATAAAAAAATGTGAGAACACAATTTTGGAACACACGGCCGTCTCTTTCAAAGTATGGGACTTTTCCTGACACGCTTTTTTATCGCAAGAAGAATCAATCATATTGGTCGGTTTTGACTCAATTGCATCGAAGAAAATTAGCCCATTGATCGGCCCAAGCACGGACAGCCATTCAATCAGCCGTGCATTGCGGATATTCAAGAAATACCCTGTACAAAGCAATGCAGATGCCAGAGCAGCTGTTTTGAGTGGCGCGAGCAGACGTCCATTGGCGCGTGCCAACATCCATGGATAAAACACAGGGCACGTCAAGAAACCCGCCTGCAAAGTTTTTTACTCGTATGCCACAAACTTTTTTTCGAAAACCAAATTTACAATTTTCGTTTCCCAATGAGGTCTCACTGGGGGCAAACCCTGAATATCGGTCAATTAAAGGTTCAGGCAGCAGGTTTTCTGTGGCAGAGTCTGGTGGTATTTCATGCGGCAGGTTTTCTGTCAGTCTGTATAGTGCAAGGCTGAAGGATTTCTAGCACTTTGGCTGAAGGTTTTGTGGCACTTTACTTTGGCTGAAGTTTTTCTGGCAGTCTGAGTGCAAGGCTGAAGGTTTTCTGGCATTTTTTCAAAAGGTTTTCTGGCACTTTTGCGAAGTTTTTCTGGCAGTCTGCTGTAGTGCAATTTGCAAAAGGTTTTTTGGCACTTTGGCTAAAGGTTTTCTGGCAGTCTGTCGTGCAAGGCTGAAGTTTTTCTGGAAATTTTGCAAAAGGTTTTCTGGCACTTTGGTTGACAGTTTTCTGGCACTTTGGCTGAAGGATCTCTGGCAGTCTGTAGTGCAAGGCTGAAGGTTTTTTGGAACTTTTGCTAAAGGTTTTCTGGCACTTTGTCTGAAGGTTTTCTGGCACTTTGCTAAAGGTTTTCTGGCACTTTGCTAAAGGTTTCTGGCACTTTGGCTAAAGGTTTTCTGGCAGTCTGTCGTGCAAGGCTGAAGTTTTTCTGGAAATTTTGCAAAAGGTTTTCTGGCGCACTTTGGTTGACGGTTTTCTGGCACTTTGGTTGAAGTATCTCTGGCATAGTGCAAGGCTGAAGGTTTTTTGGAACTTTTGCTAAAGGTTTTCTGGCACTTTGTCTGAAGGTTTTCTGACACTTTGCTAAAGGTTTTCTGGCACTTTGCTAAAGGTTTTCTGGCACTTTGCTGTCGGTTTTCTGGCAGTCTGTCGTGCAAGGCTGAAGTTTTTCTGGAAATTTTGCAAAAGGTTTTCTGGCACTTTGGTTGACGGTTTTCTGGCACTTTGGTTGAAGTATCTCTGGCAGTCTGTAGTGCAAGGCTGAAGGTTTTTTGGAACTTTTGCTAAAGGTTTTCTGGCACTTTGTCTGAAGGTTTTCTGGCACTTTGCTAAAGGTTTTCTGGCACTTTGCTAAAGGTTTTCTGGCACTTTGCTGTCGGTTTTCTGGCACTTTGCTAAAGGTTTTCTGGCACTTTGCTGTCGGTTTTCTGGCACTTTGTCTGAAGGTTTTCTGGCGCTTTGCTAAAGGTTTTCTGGCACTTTGTCTGAAGGTTTTCTGGCACTTTGTCTGAAGGTTTTCTGGCACTTTGGGTGAAGTTTTTCTGGCAGTCTGTTGTGCAAGGCTGAAGGTTTTCTGGGACTTTTGCTAGTTTTCTGGCAGTTTGGCTGAAAGTTTTCTGGCACTTTGGGTGAAGTTTTTCTGGCAGTCTCTAGTGCAAGGCTGAAGGTTTTCTGGCACTTTGGGTGAAGTTTTTCTGACAGTCTCTAGTGCAAGGATGAAGGATTTCTGGCACTTTGGCTTTGGCTGAAGGTTTTCTGTAGAAAACCAGCCAGAGTCTGTGGTGCAAGGTTGAAGGTTTTCTGGCATACACTTGGCTGAAAATTTCTCAGTCTGTGCGTTCAGGCCGCAGGTTTGCTGACAGTCTGTTCAGGCAGAAGGTTTTCTGGCAAAGTCTATAGTGGGGTTTCAGGCTGCAGGTTTTCTGATGGTTTCGGGTTGCAGGTTTTTTGGCAATCTGCGGCTTCAGCAGGCAGCAGTTTCTTGGGCACATTCGGGTGCGGTTTCATTGAGTTTCAGGTTTTTGGCTGCATGTTTTCGGCGCAGGCTGTGCCCAAGAGGCCAATAAAGCAAGCCAGGGCACCGACATAAACTTCATATTGGCTCGATTAGATTAAAAATAAAACAGAATCTGCATCAGTTGAACCATGATGGCATCCACCGAAAAAACAGAAGCGAAAAAAAAGTTGAAAAAATGTCGAACAGAAAAGCCATTTGTCAAATTTAATGCAGCAAAGCAACAGCGGCAGCACGCATTCGCTGCCATCGTTTTGCAAGAACAAATTTCTGGAGGTTGTCACCCAGCCCTACACGCCCCGCCAAAGCTCTTTGAACATATCAGGAGAACAGTAAAAACTCAGGCGCAAATCACAATCTTGTATCAATGGCAACATGCACCGCAAAACATCATTGATATTTCATTGTGTGCATCAATGAGTAAACAATGATGCACCAATGACAACATGCGCCGAAAAACATCATTGATATATCATTGTGTGCATCAATGAGAAAACAATGATGCACCATAATGGCAACATGCGCCGCAAAACATCATTGATCATTGTGCATCAATGAGAAAACAATGATGCACCATAATGGCAACATGCGCCGCAAAACATCATTGATATCATTGTGTGCATCAATGAGAAAACAATGATGCACCAATGGCAACATGCGCCGCAAAACATCATGATATATCATTGTGTGCATCAATGAGTAAACAATGATGCATCATAATGGCAACATGCGCCGCAAAACATCATTGATCATTGTGCATCTATGAGTAAACAATGATGCACTGTGCATCATTGTTTACTCATTAGCGCAATTCGAAATCACTGAACGTTTTTTGCGTGGTTATTTTTGCCACCGAAAGTGCGCTTGTAAAAATAACCGCGCCGAATTGGTGGCAAATTTCTGCCATGATTGTGGCAAAATGCCATCAAATGGTGGCAAGTGCGGTTCCTTTTTTGCGACTTTAGGTTGCACGTAATTTTTTTCAATCTCAGTTCAATGGGACATGTTTTCGATCTTCTGGGTTTGAAAATATCATGTTTCACGGCTGTGTTTGGACGAAATGCCGTTCCCATATTTCTTGAGGAGACCCATTTGCAGTTTATCAAGGATGCCATTATTGTGAAGACACCATCTGGGGGTCTTGGAGTTTTCTCTGCACGGATGTATCGGGTGTCGGCAAGTTCACTCCCAGTTTTCACCAGTTTTCAACACCACAGACAGAGGCGGAATAGTTTTGCAAGAGCAAGTGGCTCTTTTCTTTGGCACTTCAGATGGTGAGCAGGTGCGCGTGTGCAATATCAAAGGTGAGCACCAAGCTACACTGTAAAGTTTTGGTTTCCGTTTGGAACAACTTCGAATTGCCTTTATCGCAGGCTTAGTTCGAAGTTTTCTTTTCGGGACGTTTTTGCAGGAAGATGTAGTGTGTTCTTCGAATGTCATTTTGCTGTTCCAAAATTGGAAGGCACACACCATAGGTGACTTGGAACACTCCACGTGCTCCGTCTTCCAAATTTGGAAAGGAAATTGGCGTTCTTTCCAAATACAAAAATGTTCCGAAAGGAACACCGCAACACAAACCCATGCGAAAAATGGTGTTCCAACTGTGTCCCAAGCGAAAACCTCCTATTTAGAGAGTGTGTGTGTGGCCCCAACTAGTCGACACAATGCTGCAGAAACCAAATTATAAAGTCATCTGTCACAGGCGCAGGAAACTCGTTCTCACCTGCGTTACTTTGGCGCTCAAGTTACGGCCAGGATGATAAATTTGTCTCTGAATGTTAGTCCGACTATTTGAGAAGCAGACTGGCCATTAACAAATCGTTTTGGCCATGTGCGGTCTGATCATTTGTCTTGAAATATTGCCAAGTTTTGGCCAATTGAAAAAACAAGTTTCTCAACGATGTATATTCTATACGTGTTGGGATTTCCCTGTTTGAGTCTGAGTCGGTGGCGGGCGCTGGGAAGTAAACTCGACCCCGTCAGCGGTGTCAATTCCAGTCAGGTGCGGATTAAATTCGAAACCAAAAGGTCATAACGCTAAATGATGTCAATTATTTAAATGACACCAACTGTCAGTGCCTGCTGTCATGTGAACAAACTGTTCATGCTACAGCCGCTGGTTATTGCCTTGGGTGTATATTTTAAACAGGGGGTAATATGTCAAGAAGAGAAAAAAAAAGAAAAAAGAAAAAAGAGAAAAAGAAAAAAGGGAAAAAAGAAAAAGAAGAAAAAAAACAAAAGCATTTTTTTAAGCTTTGGTTCGAGTCGAGTTGTTTCGTCCGTGGCGGAAAGAGGTCTCCCTTTCCTTTTGATTTGCCTCCAATTGTTGGATTTTCAGTAACTGCCGATTTAGAACTCAACAGTGTCAAAGTACTTGAAGCGGAATGAGCGCTTTTGACATAGGACTACAGGACTTGCAGTTGTTGCAGTTGGTGCCTTCAGTATCAAAACGATGCTCTTCACGCCTTGTCGCACTACGGAGCTTTAACTGCCCTTCTTTGCCATTTTTGTGGGAGCCCATGGTAGAAGATGTCTGTCAAAAGCTCCTCTTTCAAATTCAGTGCTTCCGACGATAACAGCCAAAAGATCTTTTGACAAGATCACATGTCAATCTCTTTTGACAACACCCGAAAGAGAATGCTTGAAGTGGCAGAGGGGTGATCCTTTTTGTGCACACCTGGCCTCCAACAAACTCTAAAGGATGTTCCTATACACTTCCCGCCAAACCCCTTCGAACATGGAGTTCATTTCTGAATCAGGCGCCGTTCAGATTCAACGGTAACACGGGTCCCAAAACATCATGACATTCGTTCAGCGCGTGAAGCTGGAGCCCTACACCCTAAACACGAAGTTCAGTTTGGAACACTGTGTTTTAAACATGGGCTTAGATAGGAATATGTTCTTTTAAGAACATTTATGGAACACTCAGTGTGTTCCAAAATCTGTGACAATCCAATCACAGATTTGGAACACATGAGCGATTTGGAACACCTTATGTGTTCCAATGGAACACTCAGTGTGTTCCACTAACAGACCAAGTGTTCTGAAAAGAACACTTCATATCCATAAGCCTGTGTTAAAATATAGTGTTCCAAACTGAACTTCGTGTTTAGAGTGTATGGAATTTGTATGGCTCCTGCGTCTTCTATAGAGTTTTGGAAATTCACCTGTGCTCGAAGAGTTTTGGCGTAACTTGTACTGAAGGGCCATGCGACAGTCAACGCGAAGGGAAAAGCGAAACACCATCGATCAAAACCCGGGCCCCTGCGCTTACCTTTCTTGTCGATCAGTGGGCCTTGAGTCAATTTATTCATACGACCGAAAGATGTTATTTTTTGCATGCCATCCAGGTTGAATCTGACAGCGTATTGCCCTTTTAGCGCAGTTGTTTTGCGTCGGAAGGAAATCAAACGGTTTTTTTGTGGTCCCCGCCATGGAGGGTTTTCCCCGCGCCCCTCAGAAAGAAAGCTGTCAAAACCGAACCTTTTCAGCCTCTTGAAGACGTGAAATAACATCACTTTGGAGTGTGTTAATTGACACCCTTCCATTTTCGCGCTTCTGGTCGAGGCCACTTGCAATGATGACATTTCAGACAAGAACCTTTTGGTACCTTATTGGTATCTTCAGTGTATAATCGCGGGCTATATGATTTCGAGAAGCCAATTCCGGGGATTTCTGTTCTCTCTCTGGGGGCAAAAGTTCTTCTTTTTGGGGTAAGTTTTCTCGGAATCAGTTCCTTTTATGGCGTCAGGTTCTTCTTGAGGAAATTTTTGCTTCTGGGGGCAAGTTCTTCTTCTGGGGGTAAGTTCTTCTTCTTGGGTAAGTTCTTTGTCTGGGAGAGAGTTTTTCTGGGGATAAGTTCTTTTCTTTGGGCAATTTCTTTATGTACCAACGTTCTTCATCTGGGGTGATTTATACTTCTTGGAAGAACTTCTTCTTTTGACAAATTCTTCTTTTTGGGGTAAATTCTTCTTCTTGGGATATGATGGGGTAAGTTCTTCGACTTGGGTTGGGATATGTTCTTCTTTTTGGGGGAAGTTCCTCATCTGGAATAATGATTTCTTCTTCTATGAGTAAGTTCTTGATTCTTCATGGAAAGTTCGTCGTCGGGAAGTGAGTTCTTCGTATTGGGGTGTTCTTCTCCGAGGGGTCCCTGAATTCTTCTTCTTGGGGAAATATTCTCTTTGGGCTGGGGCTTTTAAGTTCTTCGTCTGGGGTGAATTCTTCTTCTTGGGGAAGTTCGTTTTCTTCGGGAAACACAGTTCCTCTTCTTCAGACATGTTCTGCTTGGGGGGGGGGAATTCTTCTTCTTTTTTTGGGGTAAAGTTATTCTTCTTGTTCGGGAAGTTCTTCTGTGAAAAAACTCACTCCACAGATAATTGGAGTGAGTTTTGAACACGGGAATCAATTTAACATCTGGCAAGTGTCTGCAGTGCCTATTTTTGCGGATGATTCAGCCTTTCAGTTTGCCGCGACCTTCAAATTTTATTGCCAAAATATCAGAGTCTGGTGGCCCACTTTTCCTGTGCTGCCTATTCCTCAATGTCGCGATTGCTATTGATAGATTTCACATGTTTTCGGGAACAACTGCTGATGGTGGTTATGGATGACCCAGTTGCACTGTTTATTACTTCTGGGCTTTTATTACTTCCATAACTGCGATGGCTTCTGTCTGCGGTTCGTTTTTTGGAACATTCCGGTCATTTCATGATCCACATATATGCAAACGCAAATAGTTATTACGGCGTGCACCATGCAAACTCCTGATTTGACTTTGCATTCAGCGTTTTTTATTGGGATCTCACCACAGTCCGCAGAAATTCGTTAAAATGAAGCCGTGGGATTTTGGGAGCCTTTTTCGGGACTTATTTGGCGGGTATCTAGCAGAGAGTTAGACAATAACCAATATAGGTACAAGTGTTGGTTGACATCGCGCAAGCAACAGATTGATGTGAGTGCGGGCACGATCCACCATGCATTGCGACCTTTTTGAATGTACACAATTATGCGAAACAGAAATGAAAGTTTTTGTGTCTGGGCGAAATCGCAACTCTGCTGCAGCGACAAACCACACTTTAAAGCGTATGTGAAGTATAATCATGGAACGGGTTGCATGCATTCCCAGCAGGAAGAAGTCGCTTCTCACTTCACAACATCTGTTTGGAATGTTCCGCAATAAGTGCCTGTAATGCCTGCAATCGAGGTCTTGAAATGCAAAATGGGCACTTCGTTGACCTAATTTTATCTCTCATGTACCAGAAAAGCCAGTCGCCCTGTCGGTCGCCCAATACCTGGACGAAGCAAGAAAAGCGCAACATATGAAGTCAAATACCGGAACTTCTCTTGCTTGTAAATGAAGTTGCTAACCTCTGAGCGGCAGATGTAAAGGAAGTCGAGCACCCATGCGCGGCACACGGAAAAGAAGTTGCGCATCCCTGCGCGGAACACGTAGGTACATGAAGTTGACCATCCATGCGTAGCACGCATAAATGAAGTTGCGCACTCCTGCGCTGCTGAACAAACTTCGTCTTCTCTGTCTCACAGAGTGAGTAACAAACTAAAGACAAACAATCACGCTGCTATTCTTTCTCAACCTGCAGGACTTCCTGAACACCGATCGAGGAGTGGGCATGGGAATATCCCAATTGGGAGTGAGTGAGAAGTTTGACGAGGTTGAGACATCGACTGACATAGTTGGGAGGATAAACACCAGATTCTCAACGACTTTTGCAATTCAAGTTGCAGGAGGAAATCAGACAAGAACCTCGCCTGGTTGGATCATAACTGATGATACCAGGGGAATGAGCCCATCATTTTATGGCCCAAATGGTTGACAAGCTTTTTCACCGTGAAAGCAACACGGTTTATTTTGACCTCGTTGTCATGGCGGGGACGATAATAATTGTCCACTTGAATCTGCTGGCCTCATTTGTCTGAAAGCTTTTTCCCGCACTCAGCAGCCGTTCATACATGTCCCGTTACAACAAATGCTTTCTGTTATCTCATTGGAAAGCAGAATGCTTCTTATAAAAAGCTCCGTTTGACCGAACAGCTTGCTGCACTTACCGATACAGGCTGATAAGATTGTGAAACTGTAACGGGAGTTGGCGTTCTGATGAACCATCACGATACGCCGTGTCTGCAGTGCTGACAGTTTTGCTTTGAACACGCGTGGTCTAAAAGGATGGCATTTCCGAATATTTTCAGCAAATAGATTTCGTGCCACATCATCTGAGTTCAACGGCGATATTTCCTGATTGCTACCCAACGCAGCTTCAACCCACGCACATTGATTTTTTGTTGCCATAAGACCCCTTAATAACCATGGCCGTTAACAGAAGATTTGTCAGACCTCCCCTTCTACGCCCCCCACTAAATTAAGTGCACCCCCAGAAAAATTGGCCAACACCCTGGTGACACAGCTGGCTCGTGCTGTTGGCTCGCCCTGGCAGGAAATTTGATGTCTTGAACACCAATTTTGCCCCCCAAAATGGAAGCTCAAATTTCAAAATTTCCTCAGCTTCTGCCCTCCAGACCGCCCCGCCAGGGGCTTTGCTCCTTGGAACCACTCTGGGGCGCGGCCCCAGACCCCGATTACTGGGGACTCCGCCCCCAGACCCCCGTCTGGGTTGCGCCCGGATTATTCACCTGAATAGGGCCCCCTGGAAATCCTCGCCCGCCTCAATTTCGAAATCCTGGCTAACCTGCTGGCCGTAGACAGCGACAAGTAGCGGCGAATGGTGGAACTAAACACCCTCACTTCTGTTAAGTGTCCTTCACACGCCATTATTGTTGCATTGTCGCACTGCATGGCTGGGCTTCGGTGTTCTTGATGCGGGAACAGACATTTTTGTGGTTTATGACTGAACGCGTGTGTTAAAAGCAATTCAGCTGGGACTGTACTTCTTTGGGCTGAATCAACGTGGCTGAATCATGCAGCCAGAAACCATTTCCATATGCATTTATTATCTCGACCCTGGACCCAAACGGAACTTCGAATTTCATCTTCCTCTTTCCAGTTGAAAAGCAGTCAAATAAAACTGTGAGTCACCAGCCATATACTTCCTCTTCAATGAAGCTTTTACTGATACCGGGATGCAGTCTTATCTAAAACCCGTTTCAGTCCAGCGTTAAACCCGTTTCAAAAACAATAGGGGGCTTATGCCGGTTTTAATGCAGCGCACACTTCGACCCACTGGCACGACTGCACCAGGAACACACTTTCCGTGGGGTTGAGCCATAATAAGTTGATCTATATGTACCTACCCGCGTGTATTCGGGTGCAAAATTCTGAAAGCATTGACTGTTGCTGCGCCTTTCCTCTTTCCAATGATCCCAACCAATTAAAAATCCGCTGGAAACTTTCTGAGAAAATGCGAGAAATATACACTTCGGGTTTGTGTGGCCGTCGATGCTCGGATCGCCTTTCTTGGCGGAAAATCTGCATTGGCGCCGCGCTGCGGTGAAATCACTGAAACACTCGAGTGCGTTTACTTCTTGATCCAATGATATTATGGTCGAGCCATCTTTTGTCAAGATTCAGGCGATGTGACGAAGAGGAATCCGGCGGGGGAATTCGGTGTGTTCTTGGAACACCATTTTCCTGTCACTAATTTTGAGAGTGATTTGGATCACATGGAGTGTTCCAAATCACACGTGTTCCAAATTTGTGACAGGATAATTGTGTTCCAATAAGAACACACTTCGTGTTCCAGAACACTCCCATCTAAGCCCATGTTAAAAGCTGTTCCCAAGGTGTTTCATACCGAAACCTCAAGTTTAGAGTGTATTATTCTGCAGTGATGTGACAACAGATTGTGACAACAGTGATGCGGCTGATGCAGCGAAAAATACGAGGTCATCATCACGTTCGCTCTTTCGTGGAATTATCACTTTTTGGGGAGGTCAAATATTTGCGATGACCCGAATGGAATCGTGGCCAGAGACAAGTCTTGGCGTACGACAGTTAAATTCTCATTTTTCTGCTATATAGATAGTTATCAACCGCGCTTTTTGTAAATATTTTTCAGACAGTTTTTTTTTTGTTTTCTTTGAAGCAAGCCGCCGACGCGTTTTGCGCTTGGGAACTATTTTTGAAGATGGACTTTGTTCTGTACAAAAAAATGCGATATTTTTCAAGTGGGAATTGGGGAGTGTTTGAGAAAACTTGGCGCGAGTTGCGGGCCCTTTTTGCTGTGGTCTCTCTCTGTCTGCAAACTTTCTTTCTTGGACAAGAGATGATTTTGATTTTTTGCCTCGCTCTTGCAAAACAGGACCAAGCGCGGTCCGCAAGTTTTCAAACCCTGCCGCGACTTTAGATGGCTGGCCTGGGCCCCCACCGAGCATTGTTTTTCGGAGTGGGGACAGGTTAGGTCAGGTTCAGATAGCTTCCAGTGAAATAAATGTCATTCTTTCTTGAGAAAAAAAAACAGGGCCTGAATTCGAGTTTTTTCAATTCCACAAAACGCTCTCTGCCCAGGCCTAACCCGACCAGCATGCAAATACAGCCAAAATCAAGTTGTAAAATAAAAAAAAGAAAATCGTGAAATTGGCGAAAAATATTTGCAGATTTTTTTGGAATCGGGTTTCAACAAAAATTCGTGGGTTTGTTGCTGGATCGGAGAGGGATTTTCGATTAATTCCTCAAATAAATTTCGCCACATTAATGTCGTCATCAGTATGCTTTTGTGAAAACGAGAAGGAATGCAAGCTTCAATAATGAAACGATTCATTGCAAAATAATTGCAATTTGGCAGAAATGTAAAGTGTTTTTTGTTCATTTGCTTTGCCCACAGCCATCAAAAACCGTTTTCTCCGGCCCCTCAGCTGGACTCGTCCATCCGTGGCCATGTCCCCGGGAGACCCGCTGAACTCCTGTCGCGGATGCTCAGTTGCCAAGTCCACCCAAAATAATTAATTGCGAATATCTGACAGAGATCATGGCCCCTTAAATCGAAATTCCGATTCGATAAGATGTTAAATAAGTTTGCTTGCAGATCGTCTTCGGGCGAAGAACAACGCCGCGTCCTTTTGGCGTCTTGAATATTTTTTGGCGTCTGGGCAGGGTCTCCATGGTCAGTCCAATGTGGCTTGACAAAGATTTGCTTGCAATGTGACTCCAATTTGGAGAATAGGGATTGCGTCCATAGCCTAGCTTCCTTCCAGATTACCGCAGCAGTTCCGTGCAAGCCAGGATTTTTACCTTCAGATCGCCGTGGGGACTGAGTTTTTTGTGGTAAATCTTTGCGATCATCCAGCACCTGCTTTTGGAGTGGACAACTTCCAGCACGTGATTTATACGTTTGCCTGGATCGGCGGACTGGGATAGAACGGACTGAGGCAGAATGCGACTGAGGCAGAATTGGACTGAGGTAGAATTGAACAAAGGAGGGAGTTTTGGAGGGAGTTTTTGCTTGGAGGTGGTAGCTTACACCTGTCCTAACTGAACCTAACCTAACCTGACCTAACCTAACCCGCAGAAATGAAAAAAATCAGCTTCCAAAAATGCAAAAATTCTGCCCCAGTTCGTTCTGCCCCAGTCACCGGTCCCGTTTGCCTTTACTTTTTTCTAAATTAAACCCAACCAAGCCTGACGAAACTCACAAACCTTCACTGCCCATTGCTTGTTGTCAACCTACTGGTTGGTAACCGCCTGTTCTTAACCTATTGCTTAGCCTTGATATGCGCCTTTTGTGACCCAGAAGATATCCCCGAAGCTCTCGTGTCCACATATTATGTCGCATGCTTCAATTCAACCGTTTTTGCGTCATTTTGCGCCACCTTTGTGGAGGGCACCGTGTGAGTCACGTGTCCTGCTTTGGAACCACTTCACAGGCAAATGAGCTTCAATCATATTGGGTTCATGGTTCAAGCGTCCCAACAACCTATCCGGCGTCTTATGCGAACCGGCAGTCCAGTTCTTTTTCAATTAAACTGAAGGGGTATTTAATTGGCACCATTCAGATTAAATTTGCATCTTTCTTGCACCTCATACGACAAAACGATGGCATGTTTTGCAAGCAAAATACCAACAGGTTGGAGAGGCTATTGATTCACAGATCGTCTATGCAAAAGTGGCATCAGACCAGTGGATGAGGTAAGAGACCTGCACGGAGCCGCTCTCTCGCAACCATTGAGCTTGCAGAAATGGCCGCTTCTGGCGCTGGGGAGGATCTTGGCGGCGTGAAATTCTCGAATGGTATCCTTTTGTCCTTTGTTGGTGGGCCTTATTTTTCGGACAAGGAGTTTTTCCAGACTTTTTTTCCCAGAAAGTTTTTCCCAGAAGTTTTCCCCAGAAGTTTTTCCCAGAAGTTTTTCCCAGAAGTTTTTCCCAGAAGTTTTTCCCAGAAGGTTTTCCCAGAAGTTTTTCCCAGAAGTTTTTCCCAGAAGTTTTTTCCGGATTTTCCAGACAAGAAGTACACTCCAAACACGAAGTTCAGTTTGGAACACGCATATATTTAAACATGGGCTTGGACAGGAATGTTCTTTTAAGAACACTTGGTCTGTTATTGGAACACACTGAGTGTTCCATTTCCAGCGATTTGGAACACTTACCCCGGAGAGATTTGGTTGAGGTCTTGCTTATACTGCGGCATAAATTGTGTCCCTGCCCCACCGCTGCAGAAAAAAGTGAGGTCGGGTCACAGTTTATGCCGCAGTATTAGCAAGACCTCAACCACTTCTCTCCGGGGTTAAAGTGTTCCAATGGAACGCACTTAAGGTGTTCCAAATTGTTCTTGTGTTCCAAATCTGTGGCAGGAATGTCACAGATTTGGAACATTCAGTGTGTTCCAAGAACACTCCAAGTGCTCCAATAATGTTCGTAAAAGAACATTTCCTGTCCGAACCCATGCATGTTAAAACATAGTGTTCCAAACTAAACTGCGTGTTTAGAGTGTATAGGTATTGTATAGAGTCGGACAACGGAACACGAACAAAAAAATAAGGTTGAACTTCACAATCAGCTGGTTTGCAACTGGGCGGACACCAGCAAGAAGGTTGACACCAAGCCTAAAGGATTGAGGGTTTGGTCAGGTTTGAGAAATCGAAATGCAAATCACATCCGGGATGGTAAAACACCAAATTTAAAATTTTATGAAAATTTAGTTCAAACCTTTGTTTCGAACCATTGCAGATACGACTGTTTCTTGAGCGAGTGAGACAGCATAAATTTGGTGAACTTTTGATTGCGTATACCCATGCATCAATGCCCAACAGTTAACGTGAAACACATTCGGGCCTTCGCAACTAAAGAAATTTTTCATTGTGCACTTCCCGAAATTATTTGTCGCCGAAACGTTGCGGGGTCTTTCACCATGGTGACACAATCTGGCGAGCAGAGCTGCTCCAAAGACGTTTAGATTCTTGTGATTATAGAGTCCTCCAAAATTCTTCTAGCATTCAGTCAAAATTTCAGAGGTCTGGCTGACACGCGAGCCATCCAATTTCAACAGGCCTTGATGCAGTTTCACGCCGCACAGGAATGTCACGGCATGCATGTCATGCAGTGCATGACGCATGAGTTGGCAATGAACAACTGCATGTGCTCGATGAATTTTGGCGTGCAGTGTTCGCTCACCCCACAATTTTTTTCCAAACCCAATTGTTTTTCAATTGAGTTTTTGTTAACTGGTTTGACTGACAAACGTCCTATGGGTGCAGGCATCATCCACTGTGCCTTCCTCAATTCGCTCATTGCCGCAGAAACCTCTTCGACATGTCACAATTCCTGATTGAGGGTCCTCTGACATCTCAATTCTATGATGTAATCACACTGAAAGAGTGGAATGACCACATCTGCGCGGAAAAAATGCGGGTTCCATTTGACAAAGCGCCGTTAAAAGTGGAGGACATCGCAGCCTGCACTCTAAATTTGAGGTTTCCGCTTGGAACACCTTCCAAACATGGGCTTTGGTGGACGTGTTACTTTCGGAACACATTTGGAACATGCATGTTTTTTCGAACGCTGTTCCTGCCACTTTAGAACACATGGTAATTGGAAGCCCAGCACCAATAAATCGCTCGTGTTCCAAATTTGTGTTACACAATGATCCGAAAGGAATGCTTCCACCTAAGCCCGTGTTCAAAGTGTTCCAAACAAAAAAGATTTTTTGGAAGCAGAGGCACCTTAGTATCGCTCCAGTGTATTGCCTACACTCTAAACTTTAGGTTTCGGTATGGAACACCTTGGGAACACTTTTCTTAACATGGGCTTAGATGGGAGTGTTCTTTTCGGAACATTGTTTGGAACACGTTATAGTGTGTTCTTGGAACACCATTTTCCCGTCACAAATTTGACACATGAGCGACATAGAGCACGTGGAGTGTTCCATATCACTCATGTGTTCCAAATTTGTGACATGAAAATGGTGTTCAAAGAACACACTGTGTGTTCCAAACAATGTTCCGAAAAGAAGACTCCCACCTATAAGCCCATGTTGAAGAAGTTGTTCACAGGGTGTTCCACACCGAAACATCATGTTTAGAGTGTAACTCATGCGCCTTGGAATCTGATGCAAAACATCATGACACTCGTGCAAGGCCTGAAACTGCATTGGGCCCTGTTGAAATATGGTGGCCCTTCTCATCTCTTCTATGTTCTAAGAATTACGGCGGGCCCTGTTTAGGCCTTCTGCTTATCGAAGCCCGCTCAAACCTTCAGAGGGTCATTTGACTCAGCAGTGAAGGCGGGCCACTTGCGTCCATAGCGAGTTTCAGTTGAGATCTTAACAATCTTATGATAACATGCAGGTATCATAAAATGTGTTTTCAAATGAGAGCCAAGATCACAGGGGGCGGGACAAGTTTGGGGGAAAAGGTATCATTATGCACTCGCATCCCATCATGCGAAGAAAACGCATCCAGCATATGCATCAATGCAGGAACTGCGGCCGCTGGGGCAGGTTGCCAACCCCAGGAAAAAACTACACTCTAAACATGAAAGTCGTTTTTGGAACACTATTTCCCATAAATCTCAATGAATTTACCCATTATACACGACATAAATTTTCACACTCTAACATGTGATTAGATGGGAAGAGTGATCTAAATCGTCGATATGTGTTCTAAATCTGCGACAGGAAGTGGAACACTCGGTGTTTTCCGTGTTTCATCATGCTTTTTCTAAAAGAGCACTTTCCATCTGAGCCCATCTTAAAATACGGTGTTACGAACGGAACTTGCAATTTAGAGTGTAGGTACCCATATCTGCATCTCTTTCCATATATTCTAAATCCTCATTATAATAGTTATAAATATTTCGTGTTTTGGCTTAGCTATAGGGTGACCAAAATTTCTGGTGCTACATTGGATGGGGCCCGTCTGATGGCGGTTTCAAGGGTGGCATAGCCCAAAAGCGAAATTCTACGCGCAGAGTCCCCCAGAAGCCGCTGTCGAAATTATGACATCTTGCGGTGTTCATTTGGTCGAACCAAAATCAATAGCTGCATGTGCGCCAACTTCGGAGACGCTTTCCTGGGCCTTCCATAGGCGGATATCGAGCATGCATATAGTAG